>BLKR01015165.1:92500-100477 GCA_011170035.1 Teleogryllus occipitalis | reverse complement strand
CGCCCCGCTCCGCTCCTCCCCGCTCCGCCCCGCTCCGTCCCGCTCCGCCCCGCTCCGCCCCGCTCCGCCCCGCTCCGCCCCGCTCCGCCCCGCTCCGCCCCGCTCCGCCCCGCTCCGCCTCGCTCCGCCTCGCTCCGCCCCGCTCCGCCCCGCTCCGCCCCGCTCCGCCCCGCTCCGCCCCGCTCCGCCCCGCTCCGCCCCGCTCCGCCCAGCTCCGCCCCGCTCCGCCCCGCTCCGCCCCGCTCCGCCCCGCTCCGCCCCGCTCCGCCCCGCTCCGCCCCGCTCCGCCCCGCTCCGCCCCGCTCCGCCCCGTCCCCCTCCACCTCGCTTCGCTCCGCCCTGTCCTGCTTCCGTGCCGTCCTGTCCTGCTCCACCCCACACCACCTCGCCGCACGCCACACCGTCCCGCTCCGCCCAACCACTCTGCTCCCATCCCCGCCACTCCACTACTCCTCTCCTCACTACACCATAGCAAGCTCACCTCCCCGTCCCGCTCCACTTCGCTCCCCCTCCCCTTCACTTCTCCCGCCGCCACACTATCTGCCATCCGCCCCTCTCTGTCCCACGCTGCTGCGTCCCACCTCGCTCCATCTCACTCCGTTCTGACCCGTACATCTCCGTTTCTCCTCGCTTCGTCCCACCTCGCTCCATCCTGCTTCTCTCCGTACTCCCCGGCCCGCCCCATCCCGCCTTGTTGCAGCCGCTTGTTGCTCCGTACGCTCCGCCCCGTCCTTCCCGCCGCGCCCCGCTACGCGTCGCCCCACGCCGCTCCTATCGGTCGCGCAACGACCACGCGCCTCGCGCTTTCATAGCGTTCAGGGCATGGCAAGGGATGCAAGTTGAACTCTGATATTTCACACACGCACAAACGTCTCTTGTGCGCTAAAATAGTATTTTATAAAGAGTCGTTTGGTTCACAGAGATCGAAGAGCCATTTACTCAAACCTTCACTAAAAAGGATATTTAAAAGAGTAAATGAAACCCCCAAACGCTAGGTGGAAAAAGGGTGTACTGAAGCAGCCAGAGAAAAAGCACCGTCAATTGCAGTTTCAATGCTACGGACATTTAGTTTTATGGCCACCGTCCGACGTGAAAGATTATTGTGAGGAAAAATCACACTAAATCGGAAGCACACACAAGTGGGCCACCTTTTACTTTGTGTCTTCTCACGCCCACAAGACCACGTAATCCATGTATTTGACATTAGCGTATTCCGTCACATCGGTATGAAAGTGTGTTGATGTAAAGACAAGGTGAAGAAGAAACAACATGACTTGATATGTATAAGCTGATTATCCGCCGTTGCCCTGATATTTATCACAAACATCCTAATACGCAGTCTCGCCCGCTTCGGACCGTTCCCGCCCGGTCAGCCCCCAATCAGATCCTGCCCAAGCCCCTGCTTGACCCTGCCCTGCATCATTTCGATTGCGGAGATGAAACATTTCGAAATTGTTAAAATGTGTACGTATCTTTAATACGACACAATATCGATAGTATAACTATTGCAGGAAAGAAAACTAAACCATCCTATTAACAATTATTATAAATATCATATTCTAAAACATTTGTAGGGTTAACAACTTTTGAAGAAAATGTTTATTAATGAATGCGGGAATGAAAGGTTTTAAGCTGAAAAAACGTTCGAATATTGTTGCCATGGTAAAGAATTTGAAAAAAATGTCATCAAGGTAGATAGATTCGGCGTTGCTAAGAGAATTGTTTGTATGTTACAAAAAATCAACTTCCTTTGGACACAATTGACGTGTGTTGCTATGTACCGAATAGTTGAATGTACAGTATTTAACACAAGATAGCTGAAATATTAGAAGAATCTATCTAGATTTTGCAATACTGTAATTGAATTAGGAAAGAGAATGTGATATGTTGGGGCTCCACTTGAATACATATTAAGATATAATAACACTCCTACGGTTCACCTAAAAGTGAAATTAATAAAAGATTTTCAGGAAAGAAAAAACACTTATTGCGGGAGTCCCTCACTAATAGGACTAACATTTAGTTCTTTTTCGTTCTGGCTACCCTCTGTCGCTTTCCTCCTGGCGTAATCCAACCTTCATATTGCCTCTCAATTTCTCCCACATCGTTGTTTCTGCCTTCGAAGCATTCCATTCTCTCCCTCTTTTTCCATTCTTCATAAGGTTTAAACATAAAGTTAGAATTATTATTGTTACCTCTCTTTCTGTTCCGTTTTTATTCATTTTCCAAAAGGAAATTAGTTTTACGGACCGATGAAGGCAGAGAAGGAAGGATATTAAAAGGCTTGATACACTAAACACAATTATTTCCCAAAGTCATTTATCATGTTATATTTTATTTCTTCACAACTTGCGTGTCTACGTCAAATAAAAGACGTCCCTTTTTTCCCTAAAAGTTAATTAAAAAATGAGGTAATTATCAACGATATTTCAATGTTATTTCTTTTTACGGATTATCAAAGACTGATTTACAGTTCGTTATTTTAGTGTTCAAAAATTTTGAGATTACGCACAGCTTTACTAAGTATCATAAGTACTTACATCAGAAAAACTAAAACGATTCATTCATATATTACCGCTGAAACCATATAATACCGCCGGGAGAAGACTCGATTATCAGAACAGTATGAAAAATGTGTCGGGTGGTTATTACAGACTTCCGTCGTGTATGTATTTGTAATATTTTGTACACAATTGTGCAGTAGAAAAAGTATCTTCAGGGAAAATGGCCTTCCATGAATGTAGTTGAAAAGTTATTTTTTTCATAAACGTGGTGTGGGCCGAAGTGAAATGTTTACTAATAAATGAAGTGTGATTTATTAATAATAAAGAGATCAAATGGTTATTAATGTTTCCAATTTTTTAACTAATGTTCTAAAATAAAGTGAATGAGTAGTTAAATTTAACAGTTTTTATTGCCGTAAGGAAAAAGCTCCAAGCGAGCGTACAAACTATCTAACCTTTGAAAGCAATAATTAGCGGTATTGTCTTAGAATTACAAAATTTTGCGTAGTCCAATGCAAAAATTCAAATTTTAAATAGTTCAATAATTTATCCTTCTCACTATTTTCAATTTGTGAACAATTTTTATCTATTTTATTTTTTAAATTACACATAATGTGGAAATGTATAATTTCAGCTTTTGTATACTCGCCTGCACTCAGTTCATTTTGTTTTTTTGCCTTCACTTTCCTTTTCAAGCCACTCTCACTTACTCTCATTTTTCTCCTCTCACTCTCACTTATTCATTCCCTTCTTCGTTAATAGTTCTCACTCTACAACTTTCATCTCATTCGCCCTCATCATTCAAATGCTAGTTTCAAGCAGCCAGGTCATAACCGGCCCGAGTGGTTCCCAGGCGCTGCCAGAGCCCGTTAATTGATGCACGTGTGAGTAAGGCTTACAGGAAACGGCCCCAAGCAAGGTGGCTGACAGGGACGCGGCGAGGGGAGGGACCTCATTACGACTCCGCGCCTCAGATAAGAGTGATCTCTTCACTTTTTCAAACCAATGGATGTCTGATAAAAGAGCGAGTATTTAAGATACCTCGAATCAAATGCATTTACATACATTTCTGTGTGAGTTCGTGCGTATATATATATATATATATATATATATATATATATATATATATATATATATATATACGCACGACCTCACACAGAAATGTATGTAAATACTCACACAGATATATATATATGTATATATATATATATATATATATATATATATATATATATATGTGTGTGTGTGTATGTGTGCGTGCGCGCGCGTGTGTGTAGTGGAGTTGCTGCGACAGTAAGTAAAAATTCAAAACGATTTTGTCTGTACACTAATGTGAAAAAATGCTTATTCCATTATTTCTAAGTTTTGAAAATAAACTTATGGCATTTAAGCAATTTTGTTACTTTGACTCGTGCAGTATATGAAATGCAGAGAACAGAAGTTCTGAGAGTGGGACTTCTAAGCGTGCGTCAAAGTCGCCGAGTGCGAGACGCAGCGTCATTCCACTCCACTCCACTCCACGCCACGCCACGCCACGCCACGCCACGCCACGCCACGCCACGCCACGCCACGCCACGCCACGCCCCACCGGACCACGCTACTCCACGCCACGCTGGGACTGGTGGCACACGCCACGCCACACCACGCCGCGCCACTCTATGCCATGCCGCGCCACGTCATGCCATGCCGCGCCACGCCATGCCATGCCGCGCCACGCCATGCCATGCCGCGCCACGCCATGCCATGCCGCGCCACGCCATGCAGCGCCATGCCGCGCCATGCCGCGCCATGCCGCGCCGAGCCGCGCCGAGCCGCGCCGGCCGGCGACCGGGTTCGTTGGCCGCGCGCACCAGGGGAACTGGAGCTGCTTGTTCGGGTTCGTTGACCCGCTCGTGCCTCTGCCCCCCGCCCTCCGCACGCCTCTCTCCCTGCGCGCACCCCGTCTTCCTCCTCCCACTTCTCCTCCATCACGCCCCCCCACGCGGTGCCCACTCCTCCACCTCCTCCTTATATTCCTCCTTTTCCTCCCTCCTACTCTCCATCTCCTCGCCTTCCCTCCCTTTTTTCTCCTTTTCTTTCTCTTCCTCCTCCTCCCCGCTTCTCGCGCGCCCCTTTGCCCCCGCTCGCGCTTGGCCGTTGCCTCTTTTTTAAACTTTTAATCTGGCTGGCGCGATGCCTGGTCGACCGCCCAGTTGCGTGGAGGACGGTGGGAGGGGCGGGGAGAGGCGGAGCGGGGCGGGAGGCGGCGGGGAAGGGAAGGGAAGGGAAGCGTAAGCTGGAAAGGGAACTATAGTTTGACGAGTGAAGAAAGTGCGAGTGTCGCGCATGCGTGTGAGCCGGACGTTCTGCTTTTCGCTACCCTTCATAGGGTTTAGTCGATTTCCAGGTGTCTATCTTTTTCCCCACAGTGAGTCCACTTTTCTCTTCGCTTGCTCGCTCTCAACCTGTATGCTGTTCCAATATAATTAAAAACAGAAGAGAGCCTCGCATCTGCAGAGATTCTTGGAGTATTAATAATGAAGTATTTCTACTACTGTGCAATTCGTGAATATTTGTGTTATTGCCTAGAACACCGAAAGCAAAATTCAGTAATGGAGGAATCTTGTATGGAAATGTCACAGAGAAAATCTCCGTTTATTTTGTGTTCAGTTTAAATTTGCCGTTGATAAAAGAAGTGTTTACGTGCACCTTGAAATTACAAATAGAATATGTATGTTTTGACCCGGGAGTCTTACCGGTGTTATTGTGTCAGAAAATGTTTTTTATAAATAATTACAGATATAAAATATTTCAATAGCATATTAGTGGATTGCGGGGTAGTCGTGCATAGAATTGAATTACTTCCTTAAAAGTGCTTCCTACTTTAATAAACTCATGAAGAAATGAGGCTCAAAATTCGATAGGAAAACAGCACTTAATTGATAGGAACAACTAATTGGAGAGCAAAAAGAAGAAGAGAAATCTATCGAGATTTTTTTGCGCTTCCAAAGTGATAGTGTTGTCAAGAGTCACGATCGCTGTCAAATTTTTTCTCCTACTGTGGCACAGCAGAAGAAGACAAGGCCTTATCACTGGAAGGGCAATTAGTAGAAGCAAAACAAATCCTTAAAAGGATATCATTTTTTTAAGTTTCGTCCCTTCCAATCATTACACAAAGGTTTAGATTTTGTTTTTCTTTCTTTTACATCAAAGCACAACCTTAAGAGAGAGGAAATATTAGACTCGTTACGAAACATTCTTCAATGATGCTTCAGACACGCCCCTTTTCGTAGCACGAAACTGAATTGTGGCGGCGTCATGAGGGCCGACGGAAGGGGTAATGTGGTGAAAACTGAAAATTCCGTATTTGAGATATTTTTTGTATGGAGGTCATACTAGTGAATTTCGTGTTTAATTTAATTGACAAATATAATTGTGAAATCACGTATTATATGATGCACATTTAGGTTTAAATAATTTCCAATAAAATAGATTCTAATTTGTTGAAATCGCTTTTGTGTCTCTGGTTGTCATGTATTATCCCCCGCCTTTTTATCTGTGTATTTATTATCCATAAACTTTGTTTCCTCATTCCATACCTCAGAAAATCATATCCTGCCTGCCCCGGGTGTCGTGTCTCTTCGACGTGCCATTCCGCTCCGCGGCTTCTTGGCCAACTCGTGGCGCGGCGGCGTGGCGCGGCGCGGCGGCGCAGCGGGTGCGCGCGCTCCCTAGCGGCGGCGCGCCACAACGCGGGGGGAGACGCGACGCGACGCGGCGCCCGGCAGGCCGCGCGCGCGACTTCCGGCCCCGCTCGCCGCGGCGCCTCATGTGAATACGCAGGGACGCCGACGCCGACGACGACGCCGTCGTCGTCGATAGCGGCAGCGGTGTGTGGCGACGGCGGTGGCGAAGGAGAAGGTATCGACGGCGAGCGCGGGCTGCGGATATCGACGGCCACGGCCTACCTGTCGATGCTGAGCGACCGCCGGATGGGTCGTTATTGACTCGCTGCGGGCAGCGCGGCGCGGCGCGGCGCGGCCGCGAGCCGGGCCCAACGAAGCGCACCTCCGTAGAACTCGCCTGCGCATCCGGCACGGGGGAGAGGGGAGGCCCGAGGCGGCGAGAGCCAAGACGTTGGTGAAACGAGAGCAATTGGAACGACACGGATCGCTGTAATTCTATGGATACGAACGTATTGGAGACAGGGTTCTGACAAAAGGGTGGCACCCCCGATGACTTTGACAATGGCTCAGTGATAAGCATCGAAGACGTTGAATGTGAAGGCGACAACCGTTTATACTGACGATGAAACTACACGAAAATTTGTAGAGGCCGATGTGAGGATTCGCCCTTGATGATGAATGTGGGCGAGAAGTAAAAGGCAAGTACAATCTCTGAAACAGATTGAGCGGCGAGGACAACAGGAAGAAGTTAGAAAACGTAATAAAGCACTGACGTAAATTTTTGGAACAATTAAAGAAAAGCCTTATAAGATTTCAAAAAGTTCACTCCTAACTACACGACAATTATGTCCTCAAATTCGGGAAATGTTCTAAATTTTATTTATTGATATTATAATATTTTGCTTTGCTTTGTACACTTCTAACATTTGACAACATTTATTATTATGTTAGGCATATAAATTATTTTGTAATAAAAAAATGAATCATGACGTGAATATTTTAATAAATAGCCATTGAATTAATACGTTGAGTGCATTACAACAGTTGAATACTAAATTAATTTTGTACAAATATCAAGTGATAATTGTACGCAGCTCCAATCCAATGATTTTGTAGCTTACTTAACTACTACCCTACCGTTTGCACACAAAATAACCTAAATATGTCATACTAATTCTACTGTGTTTTGCTAACGACGCAAAACCTATGTGGCTAATGCAAATTAACATTCATCATATTATTTTGATGGTTAAATTTAATTTTTATGTTTTAGCTGCTATTTATAGAAAAATTCACTTTTAGTTAATTCACTCTTAATTAATTATCTAGGAACGTTAAAAGAAGCACTGCCGTCACCATAATAGTAATAATAATAATAATAATAATAATAATAATGCAAAAAGCCGATTGTGTAAAATCAACAATGAGTCAAACCAGCATATAAGTAACGGATGTCCATCTTTGGCGCAAACTGAATATTTACAGCGACATAATAATGTAGCCAAAGTAATTCACCAGGCACTGGCAAAGTATTATCAACTTGTAAAACACGAGCAACCCTATTACAAATGTAAGCCTCAGCAAGTTATCAGTAATCATTTGGCACGAATATTATGGGACAGCACGATTATAACAGACAGGGCGGTTGAAGCTAACAGACCAGATATTGTCTTATTTGATAAAACAACAAGAAGAGCAATGATAATCGATGTTGCAGTTCCCACAGACGACAAACTGGTGTCAACTATTGCTGAAAAGAAACGAAAATACCAACCTCTCGCTGTGGAGTTCAGGGACATGTACAGGTT
>BLKR01015165.1:0-90000 GCA_011170035.1 Teleogryllus occipitalis | reverse complement strand
CAGCTTTCTTTCATACCCACTACGACAGCGTGATTACAGTGGTATTGGCATGAAAAAGTGAATTGATGATGAAAAGTCAAGAGTTTCTAGTTCACAAAGAAATGAAGCAAATAATGTACTAGAACACCTTTCTTCTGTTATTGTTGTTGTAAGTTTTATTTTGCTGATGCTAGTAACTTGAAGTCTGTAAACTCCTATTCAGAAACATTTATCAACGGTATTGATTGCTTCAGAATTGTAACAAGAATGATGAAGTGTAAGAACTTATTGACTACAATGTAGGGTTTGTATTACGATAAACTATTAAGAAACATACATTTGAAAAATATATCCAATCTCGAAAACAGATCAATGTAGAGGCATCAATACATTGATTGTATAAGCGTTTGCAGCGTATGCAATTGCACAATTTAGTGACTAACGTTCAATGCAAAGTGTTGCTTCGACTTTGATATTATATGTTGCACGAACGTAAGGCGTGGCAGGATGCAACTTCTTTGAGTGGATCTCGAAACGATTATCTCTCCGACACGTACATTTATCACGATCTGCTTCGTATAGATCAAGGCTGATGGTTGTGGGAAGTATAATCCTCCACATCACGTAATTCCTGAGACCCATTGTATTCAGTGGACCTCGGAGATCAAACTGTGTTCTTGTACTACGTGTTCTTTCATTACTCGAACGATGGAAACACGTAGTAAGATCATTTTTGTTCACATTGAAGTGTTCTGCTATCAGGCGCCGTATGACCCGAATATCACGTAACCCATCGTTCCATGTTCTTTTAATGTTATATATATATATATATATATATATATATATATATATATATATATATATATATATATATATATCCGTAATTCTGAGGAGCATTTAGTAGTACACAAGACAAAGATGTACGTCGGCCTCCTCTTTCAGAATGTTTCAGTTGTGGCTCATTAGCGTTGTGGAGATATCTGAATATATTCTTAACTGTTATTATAATATTATTGCAAAAAGTTGTCCTCTTAGCTTCGCATCCAAAAATAGGATGGCGAATTTGAATTTTGGAAAGGATCTATCTCTTTCAACAGGCGGTACATACAGTTACGCCAAGTTCGTTACAAATATATAAAAATAGCAAAGAAAGTTAGGGATCTATGGGGGGAAAAGTGCTCAAAGACGTGTCCTGAGAGAGGGAAGGCAAGTGGGCGAACGCGTACTGCTGCCTGTCACGATCTAGTGGTGATTTAGTGAAACATACCATAACTACGTAAATTGCCACCGGATTTCCATTTCCGCCTCCTGAGTTTCACACCTTCAAATTGCAATGGCTGTTATTCATTACTCTGTTTTACTTTTTGGAACTACAAATAATTGCATGCATGTACTTCTTCGAACTACAAATAATTGCATGGAAAGAAATGAATTATCGATACTCAGAATCAGTGATAATTTATTCTTTCTGTCTCGTACAAATTCAACATGCAACAAAAGTACAGTGAAAATCATTTCATTGATCATTAATCACAAAATTGATTAATTTCCCAACTTTCTCATATCTTTCCTATGATTTTAAAGACTAAATTATTGTATTCTTTTTGGATATGATGTGCAAATATTATTCTTTCTCCTGAACATAGTATCTCTTTCCGGTTTTTTCTCACACACATTTTGATTATTTGACTCCGCCCGCCGAAATGATAAAATCTCTCTTAATTTGTGCTGAAACAAACTCGAGTCTATTCTTACTTTTCTCCCAATAGAAAGTGAATTCTGAGGAGACTAATGACTCCTCTTGAACAAAGATTCTCTAAAGCGCCATCTCGAGACTTGTAAAAATGTTCCTGTACCTTCAGAGTAGCAGTGCGTAAGTGTGCATCCAATGCGTGTACATGTCAATGTACACATTTCGATAGTATTTAGCACATTACATATCCCTCTGAGCACAAGTCCTTCTGATCGATTGCTACCAAAGATTTGGAGCCGGCGATGCCCGATGACGTTAGCGGGGACGTGTCCCGGGACGGCACGCACAGAGCGTCCCCCGTTTCGCTCGGTCGCCGCGTGCAGAAGTCGGGGCCCTGGAGAAGCGACCCGAGACTCGAGCGGGCCCGAGAGCAGCGAACCGCGACGCTGACGATGGGGGCGGGCGGCGGGGCCCCGGGAGCGACGGCCGACGCGCTGTACCCGCCGCGCCCTGCCCCGCCCACCCCCACCTCACTGCCGCTTCCCCTCGCCGGCGGCTCATGCCCCCTCGCACGGCCGCCGCACCCCGCGCGGTTCTCTCCATTCCGCCCCCGCCGCTGCCCCTGCCGCCGCGCCCTCCAACCCCGGACGCTGTCCCCGACGCCGCCCTTGCCGCCTCCCTCGCCGCCAACCCCCGCTGCTGCTCTCGCCCTTGCCATAGCCCCCGCCGATGAAGCCGTCGACGTCCTCTCAGTCGCTCCCATTCGCGCCTGGCGTCCCACCTCATCAGCTCGCTTCTCCTGATCCCTTGAGCAGCGCTAGTCCGATTAATTGGACTGGTCCGACGAAAGCATCTCGCTCCATCCGAAAACCGGAGGTATAACGGGGAGCCTATGCAGTGGTCCCGTTATGAGAACGTTCTTTTTTACCCACTCGGCTTCCCCTCCCCTATATTCGGAGTACTTTCCCCTCCTCAAACTGTCCAGGTTACCTTATGAGAGGTTGGTCTTCCAATCCTAAACCTTTGGGTTTGTTTTAATCTAACACTTTTTTAGTTCCCTATTCTGCATCGTCTCTTATATTCATTTGTTTCTCGTAGCGTGACATCCTGTAAATAGAATAGTCTAGTGCTAATTCGCTGCAATCATAGTCCTAGATATTCTTATTATACTAGTTTGTAAAGTAATGGAAAACTTGTCTTAGTATTTTCCTTTTTGTACACTATAATTGAACCGATTGAAGTATTACTTTCCTGCAGGTGCGTTGTTTTGTCCTTCATGTAGTTCTTATCAAGTGGTTCGATGAATTCACACCCATTGTGATTTCATATCGCGAATGGTGTGTTATGAAGTGCGCGTCATAAACTTTAATGACCCTTTTAACTTATCTCTTATCGGGTCCTGTGCTGATTGGGATCAGCCACACTGAAAACGTATTTTGAACTATATTGCAAGATTATATCCTCGAGATTGACATCTCTAAAGAGAATTGTTATATAGGCTAGTTCGAGGTCACACACATCATGGCTGTAATGTCCTGCGAAAGCACGTCGCTCAGCTTTATCTGGGTTTCTTCCACGCTGTTTTCGGGATTTTGTCTATTTTACGCCGCTTTCAACGTCACATGATTTTATTTTACAGCCTTTCCTCTCTTGGTTCAGTAGCTCATTTCCAGCGAATGAAAGCAACGGCCCGCTGCGGCGCAAATGCCGGAACAAAGCCTGGATGCCTTTACGGGCGGTGCTGAGTCAACGGGGAAGTACTCGCAGTGGAAACTATCTTGGCACCGTGGCACAGCCAGACTGAGATAGTAGAGTGTCTGACGTGCGCCTACCTCGCACTTATACTTTACCAGGGGGAATTCACCACGGGGTGGGTGCTAGCATCTTTCCGCACCCCCTGCAGACATACAAGTACGCCCTTGGGCTGGTATCTGGATCCCGTCAGAACGCACTTGACCCTCACGGTAACCTCCCCATACAATGCCTGAGTCGGGCCGCCCTCCCAGTTCAGAGCTCCTAGCTATCTAGACCAATACCGGAGTCAAAACAATGCGCTACCCACATGCGCCGGGAACAAGATTCCTCCTCTTTGCCCAGAATATTTGGCCACTGCCACGACGAAGCCGAGAGTCCAACTGGGAGCAACCCGGACTAAGGTTCGAGCGGTTCGGAGCACCCATCCCGTCTCCCCACTGCCTACACCTTTAGGCTATCGACGTGGGTATCACCGGAACCTGGACAACCAGACGGGTGGTATCAGTTTTCCCACCGCACTTCTATATGTGGGATCCAGAGTACTACGAAAAGCATCCTTCTGCCCGTCCATGCCTAAATGTCATCGCGCCATAGGCCCAACTGGAGGGTAGCCGGGCGGACCCGAGTACCAGGAGCTTAGCATCGCCTTCTCACTGCCTACACCGTCAGGCTAACAACGTAAGCGGCGCCGCGAGACTCAGGGTCCGGGTTGTCGTGTAGGACACTCCATCAGGAACCACGACAACCTACGCCATCGTGATTCTCCCCTAAGGGAGCCAGACTGAGGCAAGCGAAAGGCGGATAAGACAGCTTCTAAGTAGATGAGGGAGAGAACATGAAACATTTTTTCATGGCGCATCCTGTGTAAATGCTCGCCATCGTTATTGTGAAGATACTCCAAGATATTAAACGTTTTTGTATATTATTTTCCTTGCAAGCAGATGTATTAAGTATCTGAAAATGAGTGGGAATGTTTGTAAACGGGGATAGTAGTACATGCATTCGAATTTCCGATTCCCGGGAATCTTTAAAAAGAAATTCCAGATTCGACCATTCAAATCAATTAACTAAATGATATAATAATAATATAAATAGAATTTTGGACCTTGGAGAGCACGTCAATTAAGACACCAGTGTGTTAAGTTGTTCTTTTATATTTCGACGTTTCGTAAGTTCTTAACGCCCTACCTCTTCAGGTACTGGGATGATTATCAATAGTATAAACATCCAATATTATATAACCTCGCAGACCGAGCAACTTAATTATAATAATACATACCTAAACCTAGTTCATTAAGTATAAAACACGTGTAAAAAATTTGCAATTCAACTATGAGAAACAGGAACTGTCGATGTGAAACAAAGCATGGAAGGCATTGTTTGTTGCGAATGACAGAAAGTGTTCAAAAGCTAAAACTGTAATACATTTTGCACACAGCATCTCACTTCACTTCACTATGTCTTTTTTTATAAAACAATGTACTACAATTCATTAGAAATTTCCGTAGCCGAACCAAAATTATAAGTAATATGATCGATATTTTGCTATAGCCAGGACATGTAAGGATTTTACTTTAGAAATTCTTTAATATAATATGCCATTCTTTTTTAAGTATTCCCCCTTGATTAACTGGCATATTTCAGAATATTCTAATAGTTTTAGAGAAAAATATATGATTTTAATAATAAATCTGTCAATTCGTAATTCAGTGATTGGTACAAAATTGTCCTTTTACAGGACATTCAGTAATAAAAGTTAAAGATTGGCGATTCATGGCATTTTTGTGTCTCACAAAATATTTTGATTGATGTTTCCGTGCTCGTCTACATTAGTCCCGTTTGCAAATATTTTATTCCGGAAGGTGGTAGTGATTCCGTCCCCGCTGGATGGTTGAAATATGTCACAGACGTACACGTCAGCTCCCGAGGGATTTCCCCTCCAGGTATCTGTCCCCAGACGGGACATCGCCTCAGCCAAACAAACTCCCTGCTCCCGACTCCTCTTTCGGCATGTGTGGTAGTGTAGTGAGTGGAAATGTGAGTGTAAGAAGGGGTGAGGATAGGACAAGGAAGAGGAAGGAAAGATCGCGCGCGGTCCGTGGCCCGTTTGTTAGGGCACTGCTCTGGCATTCGCCTGGTATTGATCAGATAAGTCACGAAAAAGTTTTGGATATTTCACATAACCAAAATAAATATCTTATAATTCATCCCCAAAGCAAAATCATTATTGAAATGCTCTACTACTATGATGTACATGGAGCTATAATGTGTTGCAAAGAGCAGGGGCTACGAACACACAACTTGTGAAAAACGTATATATTCGTACAAACCTCATTATTATTCTGGCTTACAAGAATTACGAAAATTAGGGCTGTCACTTTGTGGTTCCGACGTTTCAATTAGAGTACAATTGAGTCAAATCTATAGCCACTTTTAAATACTTTCTCTCAGCAAGGACATACGAGCGCCATGTGACCCACGATGGCAGACCGGCTGCATTGCTGAGATATCCGCAATACGGAGATATGCAGTCTTCGTCGTGAGCGCCCCTATGCAAGCAAGATGCTAATCGAACGCGTTTGCAGCGAGCTCCTCGCCCGCGGCGCGGCGCATCGCGCATATCATGTGTGTGCACGATGCGTCACGTGCGTGCCAGATCGCCGCCAGAGCTCTCGACCGAACAGCTCAGCGCGCGGAGCGCAGCCCGGGTTTTTCCTAATTACTCGAAATTGTTGGTGACCTGTAGTAATTTATTGCAACGGGCAGGCAGCTGGATACAGTTGCAAAAGAGAAAACAAAATACGACTGGACGCAAACTTGTTAAAACGTTTTTCCATTAGACCACCCGTCTAGTTGGAGTTAAAAGTTTTGGATGCGGATGAGTTTAACATAATCACGTTTTGTTACAGATAAAATTTGCGGCTTCATTTAAACAGTCCTTGATGTTTTCGGTTCAGTACAACTATCGTGAATGAAACCAACTTTCAAAATTTTCTCGGATGATTGTTAATGATGTAATATGAATTATCATAATAATACGGAAAAGAATGCTATGTAAATATTCTTTTGTTTGTACACTACCAGTTTATTTTGTGAAGAGGCTGACAATATTTTATTGATAAATTAATTTGACTTGCAGACTGCAATTTTTCTAAAATAAATGACAATATGTTATTAAATAAATCAAGAGTGCAAAGGTCCAAACAGCTTTCAATATTCAGTTGCATATTTGATACCATTGTTTATATAATGAACTTCGTAAACATTGTGTGGCCATTAAATTCCTTTACCAGCCATATAGTGCTATAAGTCTACACCTGAAGCTCTGTAAACACAAGATTCTCGGAGTTTCTCCAGTGGCGAACTTTCAACAACATTTCATTCTTGAGAAAAGAAATGTATAATATTGCTCATCTCACCGCAATTCATTGTACGACATTGCGCATCGTCGCTGAGCACTCGGGACCCACTCAGCACGCCGTTGACAGGGAATTGTGAGCAAGAAGAGATCAAATAAGATATTGGATAGTAACAGTTAAGCGCACCCCATTCTAATACTGCAGTACAAATTTGGGGTCGTCATTTATTTTGTTTAGACAGACATGTTATAACTGTATTGGACGTTTAGGGGAGCGCGTTTGGAATCATATGCGAAGCAAGGGACCATCTTAGGATTTTCTTAATGAATCAAAGAAATTTGGCGAAAACCCCTACCGAGATAAGGGTCATTGACAGGTAAGATGTTTACGAGTTCGCTTTTGCGTGTATTCCCACAAATGATTCTCCGAGCTCCCCACTTCTCAGGTGCGGATGATAATGGAAACCATCGCGTATCCCATAGTAACATCCATATCAATCGTCGATCTATAATTGCTCTTGAGACCCTAATTGCAGATATCGGATTCGTGGTCACTTACATACGATCTGGAATGAGAGTAAGGCTGGAAGGACGAAGTTAACTGATATCGTTCTAGATGCCGGCTAAAATTGGTATTTCTAACGCTCTAGGGTAAATGGACCAAAGACCAAACTCAATCCTTGTATTCCGCTCTCTTCCGTTCTCTCATCTCTCGATGAGCCGAACATCATCCCCAATTACCCTAGAAGCTGAAACCGCTAGGAGTATTCATATGATTGCGGTGGACTTCATTTCACATAAATCATTTGCTATAATAGCAGCAGGCCCTGATCAGACGTGGTTTCTTTATCGTCTAAGCACGTGTATTAGAGTTACTCTCGACATCTTAAATGTCTGTTTTCATTAACCATTTTTTAAAATCGGTTTGTAATTTATTCAGTTCCAAGGGATCACATAGGTAATACAATCATCATTTTGTAAATCGAAAAAACATTGTGAAGATAAATCTGGACGAATTAAGTTAAAGTCGAAAGAATTGAGATTTCTTAATTCTATTTGGATATGGATTTTATTCCTTATATTAAGTGTGTGTTGTTTCATGCAAGGTCTCGAGTTGGACTGATGCAACAGACGAGTAATTCGCAAATATGTGAGTGCCTATTGTATTATACGAGAATTACTCTCACCCATAGGGAGTTCGAAAGTAACAGAATAATTTTAGAAACTGACCTGATAGTCTTATATGTATTTTTTAATCTCTGTGACTGAAGTACTTAAAAGATACAGTTTTTAACAAATACTGGATAGTTTTTGCAAATCATATCGCTAACTGATTAAAAAGTAAAAATGCATTATCATTAAATTGTACATATCGTATGACCATGCAATAATTAGAAAGTGGTATCGAAATGTCCGACACACCCTACCGTGCAATTTATTACAATACGATACATGCGGGATAAACAGTAATTAATTTCGATGTTCATCTACTATATCCACGTTACTCTCTCCGTCGCTATCAAATACTATTTGCGTATCGCTCATAAGAGACATCGTGCAGACCGCAAAACGCCATGAAATTGCAATTCCTTACATTTAAAAAAAATGAGTTTGGGAAACCTCTTCGTGAACGAAACAAACATTTTAGCTCTATAAAGTTTATTTATTAGACCATTTTGAAATTCTGAAGATATTAGTTTTATATGCATTGGACTAGAGAGTTTTTGCGATCTCACAATGAAAATATTCTAACTATAACATTTTTGTGGTTGTAGTTTTGTGGTTTATTCAAGAGTTCTATCTATACTCAATTTTAAATCTATTTTAATTTGTGAAGAAATGGACCGTGTAAAATGGTTGTATCCTTAGCACGTCCAATGTTCAGTTTGTAGTTTAGTTTGTAGTCCAGCTTTCCGGACAGAAGAACCTATTTTAGGATTTCAAACTCAGTAGTAAGTGTGACTAATAGTCACTGATAAAACCCTTATTTATTAATTGTGGAGTAGGGTATACGACCTGTTGGATCAAACTTTGTTCTCAGAAGTTTTCTATTGAAAAAATTAGTTTTACTGACATGTTGAGACAAGCCAGATCTCATTACAGGGGTATCATTTACAAAACCTAGTACGTTAAATCAAATTACCTTATAGGAAAAAACTGATAATTATCACAAGTTAGAAGAATAATTAATCCAAACATATTGTAATTTTAGCATGTCCTTTTTTAACATGTACAAAATTAAACTTGCTTATTGTATGTATTAAAATCTCAACTTGTTTGGTTTTCTGCTTAGATATTTCCTTTTGCATGAAATTGAATTGACAATATTACCTAGAGCAATTGTAAAGTGCTGCGAGTAATTGGAGAGTACAGAAATGCTGATCTACAATTTGCGTGGTTTCCAATTCCATGTAAATAATTCCATGTTTGAGTAAGCAACACGCAATGTAATTGCTTGGCCTGGCGTGGCCATTAGTATCAATCTTGAAGCATGTAAATCACGCATATCGTGTATTCAATCAAAGCATGAAGGAGTGTTGCGGAAGAAAGCAGACATTTTAGTCATGCTGTGACGACCTCGAGACACATCGAGTATATCCAAACGTCATTTGTCACGGTGTCATCCATCGAAGGTCATTCGTTCTTATTCAGTGATACAAGTGCATGGAATTCCTTATACAAAAGAAGAACCAAACCACTTCTTATTTTTAGTTTTCAATAGACCCGTTGTGTCTCCTTGTAGTCTTATTATATCAGAATATTCCATATACAGACTGTACAATTACAAATAAGAGACAAAACACCACGGCAGAAAGAGTTCTCGAATGCAGGACTTGTCTGTTGAGAGCTGGGCCCACTAAATATTTAATGCTATCGAACAAGAGACGGAGATGTGACTTCACCATCTGACCTTTGCGAATCTTACATTCAAATTATAATTGACGTAACGGATTGATTTGATAAACAGTCACATCAATTTGACAGAATTCATGTCCAGCCAACAGCCAGCAGTCCCAATTGCTGTGGTGGTTTTCTCTACCAGTCCAGGTGACTGTTGGAGTAGAACCGAGTGCAGGATTCACGAGCCAGCACTACATTTGTGCCCTTTACAAGTAACTTTCCGGGAAGAGCGTCTGCTTTACTATCCACCCTATTGACTCTTACAAGACTAAAATTATTTTTGGATTCTCGTAGTGTTGAGAGTTGGAGGACTTTTAGAAATCGTGTCATTTATTATATTTATTTATTTATTATATATTATTTATATTTCTTAAGTAAAGACACGTATGTAAATTACATTTTTCCATGAATTAAGCAAAAACATTGAAATCTGTATATGATATTTAGGGCAGATTAAAAATAGTTTTATTCTGTGAATTCCATTTGTTTTTGTTTTGTTTTTGTTTTTCAACGCCGAAACATTTTAAAATCACATTCATTTTCCCGACACATGTTGATCCTACAGTAACCAAACACTGCACTCGAATAATAATTTTAGACGAATAATAATTTTTGTTGGCAAGGTTGTTCATCACGGATAATGATGTATTATATTATTACATATAATAGTAACGCTACCCGGCAGACGTTGTTCTGCCCTTTATCTCTCTCTTTGTCCTTCCCTCTCCGTTTCTCACCCCGTCTCTCTCCGTCTCTTTCTCTCCGTCTCTCTCTCTCTCCGTCTGTCTGTCTCAGTCTGACTCTATCTCTGTGTCTCTCTCTGTCTCTGCCCCCCTCATTCACATTTAGTTGCAGATTCTGCTGGTCTCTGAGCAGGTGGGGTAATATTGAGTAGCGCCGGACCAGCAAATATATAATCGAATGTACAAGAAGATCTCATCTTGCAGATTACGGCGCGAGAAACGATTCTTTCAGGCCTATGACCTCAAAATTTAGTTTTTAATGCCCTAGAACGCTTTGTTTAGGAGTTATTTAACGATATAGATTCAAAAATTCTGCAGAGTGTTGCGGGTAGTATTTGACATGAATATTTAGTTTTATTCTACGGTCTCAATGCGTAAAATGTAGTACAATGGGGAAATCTCTCCAATGTGATTAACCGCGGTCCTGGCGAACGTAAGTTCTTCAGTATTACATTGTATAATGCGGAATCTTGCCTACTCGGGAAAAAATATTTGTCCCGCGAGACTGCATTGAGCAAGTTTTTCTGTAGTATAAACTGATTGTCGGAAATTCAAAAATCCATTCATCCCAGACAAATAATTGCAATTTTTGAACCCGAAAAAACGTACGAAAGCAAATACATGAATAATGCATCAAGAAATGAAGTTCTGAATTTCATTCACCAGTTGCGCGACGGCAGTATGGAAATCTTGCATTTGAAAGTGAAAAGTACCGTGATCTCAGGCTCTCCGTAGTGTTACGACGTTCCGGGTGGTGATAAGTGAGCCATGCAACAACTTCATCATGTATGTCTGAGTCGTGTCCTGTTTCGAGCGCCCTTCGAAGGTCTGCTCGCCCTTCAGGCGTCCCCCGCAGCCGGCGAGGGTCGAGCGCGGATGGACTGCGGCGCGTGACAGTTCGACGCCGGGCCCGCGGCCACTCGCAGCTGTTCCGAATGGACGACTAACCGAGTGCATATTCAGGCGTGGAGATGGAGACGCTGTCGCCTGCGACTGTGTGTGCTGGACGCGACTGTGGCCGTGGCCGTGATTGCGACCCTGGCCATGACTGTGGCTGCGGCTACAGCTGCGGCTGCTGCTGCTACTGCGATTGTTGCTGCCCCTGCTGCTACTGTTGCTGTTGTTGCTGTTGCTGGTCCTGCTCCTCTTGCAGTTGCTTTTCCACCCCCATGGTACTCGAAATGCAAAGCTCTCCTCCAAGTCACCTGGACACAGAGTCTCAGTTATTACCGAATCGTGAGTAGATTTGCGCGCATCCACATTTTCCTGGTATTAACGGATGCTTCGAAATGAGTTTTTCCTAACGATTTATGAGGAATACAGGATGTGTACGGACATTCTGATGAAGTAAAAAGAATTGATAGATTGTTACGATATTTATTTTTAATGTAATTATATTTGGAATATATTGTGAAAGGAAGAAAACTCAGAGTCACGTTCAAGAACATAAAAATCCGTCCGCTTGATCTCAAGGCTTCTTCATATCCGATCATCTGCAAATCATTCATTTTATTTATTTATTTATTTCAATTTTAATTATTTTATTGTTTTTGTACATAGATCAGTTCATAGAACTCTACATATGTAATAATGTCTTAATTAATAAAACTTAAGCTAACTTAATACTAATGCAGAGGTTGAGGAAACTATGATGGAACCTCGCAAGTTTTATCCTAGGTCTGAAAACAATTTACAAAATATGTGGAATGGATATTTATTTTTGATGCGAGTAGGATGAGTGGGGTTTAGCAAATTATTCACGTTCTGCAGCAACCTTTTGTAGAGTCTACGCGTGTAGGATAGAATTCGCATTTGTTCTAGCGTAGTTAAGTCTCAATATAATTTCATTTCATCGCTCATAATTAAAACATTTATTTTACTCTGTTTATAAATAGAAATAGTATGCGAGTAATCTTGAAGGCATTCATTCATTGAGTGAGTATTTATTGTTACTGGCGAACTACTTAGGTAATTCATTAATACATTCACTAAAATGTGGTGATGGAACACCCTGCAAAGAAATGTGAAATTTTTTTTCCATATTCACTCCATCCCCTTTGTGATATTGCTTTAAACGATCTAAAAATATTGCTATAAACTAACTATTGCTTTTTCACCGTTATTTGAGATTCCATTATCAGAGCTTATTTATTGTGGCGAAATATAACGGAACAGTATAGGAGTCGGAACTTCACCAAGAGTTTATCATGACCTTATCAGGACTAAATTGGAAACGAACTGGATCCACGTATAATGTCAAAATATATTTACCTACATGGTAGTTGTATTTCTACTGGACTGTCTGACATTGGCTCGTCAAAATTTTCAAATTTCTGAGAATAGCAAATCAGCGTATATACAGTGAAGAAATCGCAATTTGTTCCTCTTTTGAATTTGATTTTAATGAGAATCATGTTACGATTTCATGTTGTACATATTACGATATGAAAATGTAAAATACTATTTTAAAAGTATTACCTTGTTTGGAGCTAACTCTGGAGTATTACGTATTTTAATAGGTTCTATCTTGTAACAAATTTCTTTCAATTCATCTCTAAACGTCTTGGTGTCTAGTTATTAAATTATTCATCAAAATAATTATACAATCAATTCATTAATGTTTTAGGATCTCAGAGATCATTAACAAACAACTCACGCTATTGACAAGATGCTACGTTGTCGCTTTGGGTTCTTTTTATTCCCAATTTTATTATCTACATCACCACTACGTCTTCTCTTAATTAATCAATTTCATTATCCTCCTGCCACGACAATTTCTGCCCTGTAGAGCGTGATTATACCAATCTGTTCCGAGTTGCAATAAAGATGTATTTACAGCCCCACTTAATGGTTTGTGTCACCTCCAACTGATGTGTAATAAATGTGATTAAAATAGAATTTTCTGCATTGTCTGATGGCTTTAAATTCATGTAGGGTTTAAGTCAAATTGGGAAGGCTTTTTTAGTGTCAATAAAGATAAAAACCTTTCTTCTCTTTCTTTAGTCTCCAACTATCTTGCGTAATTTTCCTCCTGCCAATCTTTAATAGTTTTTTGTGCCTAAATATTATTAAATTTCACTAAGAAGAAAAATTGTCCGTTCATTTTTAATACATTTATGTGCGTATTATTTACTTAATGTATGTACTTAAGCGTTTGTACTGGTCTCGTGGTGAAATATAATCTTTGTGACGTGTCCTTAACATAACACTTTGACAGTACCTAGCAGGAAGTAAATGTAAATATTTAAAGAGAAATCGGGAACTCACACGTGTCAACGTACTCGTAGCGCCCTTTGTTTTATATCTTTATATGTCAAAGTCTCTAATGCGACTCATTGTTGGGTTTGTTTGGAATGACTCTGAAACATTCTCTGTAACCTAACCTTATCGCATGACCTACTGGTAGAGGGGGGGTGCACGAATGGAAGAAAAGATCTGATTATCGATCAGTGCACTAGTTTCGGATAAAAATGTCATGTCATGAGACCATGTAATCATCCTGTTTCTGTTTCGACAAAGGACAATTTTAATTCACCATGCAGGCGGTTACTGTCTTTGTGAGCAGCACGCATTGAATAAAGAAGTTCGCAGAAACGTAAAAGTATTACCATAATACTCATAACGCAAATGTGCTGTGTGTAAATAAAAATAAAGGTTTTAGCTTTTCACCTTCAAAGTCTTTCATTTAAAAATACAAACTGCAAAATAATTGTACATTGATTCAGTCATGAAAGGGCGTTACTGGTACTGTGTCTTAGCATGTTGAGAGATCCTACACTCTCGTACGGTATATTACAGACTTACAAGAATAATACCAAAATAGTTAAATAAATGTTTTTTGAAGACAAAGACGTATTTATGTATGTATGCATTTATTTATTCAGTGAAACGAATAGGAATTCCAGGCAATCGAAAACTGTCAATAATTAAGCGAATTTGAACTTTTGCTGTAAAACTCTGGAAAACCTCTAGTAGCAGAAATCGCGCGATAGGGCAAAGATTTGAATCAAATAGTAATAGTAATAATAATATTAACAACAAAAAATTGTCAAGATGAAAACATTGTCACTACACAAAATTTAAAAATTCATACATTAAAAAATACAGGAAAAAGAAACGACAAAGAACTTCCTAACATCAAATCTTCATGCTTCATGACCAATATTTAAAGCAACAGTCAAGAAATATGAATGTAAAAGAGGCGAAGACCTAAGATATCAATTGTATATTCAATTAAGGAGGACATTTAACGAATAAAAGTTGAGAGGATAATAATTGCTCGAGGAAACAATACTGCCCTAACATTTCTCTTAAACGCACTAAAACTGTTGTTATTAGGATGTTCTCAAAAGACAGCATTTCTGACAACCAATTAGCTTTTTCTCGCATTTCTAATTCAAAAGCACCAAAAACCTATTAGTAGACGCGGTGTCGGATCTTCACTTCGCGAGAAGGCAGAGCGTCCGGACGTCACCTGAGTCTCCTGGGATGTTTCTATTGTTCGAAAGCGCCCTGCCCTTCGTCGCACGATCTCAACAAAGCCGCTCTTGCTGGGAATCGACGTCTCATTGAGATACTAGGAAAACATATCATACTCCTCTGCTGGCGGAAATTCGATCTTCTGTGTCTTGACTACCTTTTGACGACACAAAACAAAAGCGACCTCACCTCGCCACTCGGCACGTCCTGTTGCCGGTAGCTCATCCCTCGGATATTCACCCTTCTAAGTTCCACATCTCGTCCATTGTATTCCTTATCCCACAAAATTCTCTCTATTCTTCTCGACCCTTTCGCCCCTCCACTACTACTTTCGATCTTCTTTCCGGTCACGCTTGTTCTCGGAAGTTTGGAACGCAAAATTCTTTTGTTACCCCCTCCGCTCCTTTCTCTTCCTCTTGTCTCCCTTGCGTTTATTGTTTGTTCTCTTTTTACATTTGCTATACTCACGCCTTTTTTTAACTTCATTAAATCTCTATTTCAAAAACCTCGCCCCGTCCCAACCTAAAGCAAGACTAGTGAAACGAAAATATGAGTATTCACATCAATCGGTGTGTAGAACGTTGAAACGTGTTTGGGGTAATATGTATATTGCAAGTTACGTTAATGGAAGTTTTGGAAAATCATTTTGCAAAAGAGAAATTTAATATATTTTGATGTATCCTATTTTTTTAAACTCGTATTTATTTATTGATTAAATTGTACGCCGAGAAAAAATCGATCTACTTCTCTTTTGACAAAATATCTGATGAAATATGTGACGAGTATTCTCCAGCACTAATTACAAATTCAAATTTAATCGTTATTGTCACCCACTTCGCACCCACAGATATATTTTCAGCTTCCCTGGTATAAGGTAAACTTCTTCCCAGTCCACTTTCGTAATCCGAATATCGAGAAACACACAGAAAGAAGTTTTCCAATTTCAGTCCCCTCTCCCTGTTGTTGTCCTGAGCTCGTGCGAATTTGAAACTGCACCATTATCTTTTGTAAACACAAGAGCAGAAACGGCGAGGCGCTGTTCTGTTTGAACGGTCGCTCCTTTATCCGCACGCCTGTCGCCGGTCCGCACGTCGCCACGCCGCGCCGGGCAGAACGCAGCCACCCCGTTCGCGTCTCATCGCCCACTCGCGCTCTCGCCTCGGACAGCCCCATGCCGCTGATCAGCACGCTCCAGGCTTCGAGTTCCGATTGTCGCGGAATTTCGACACGAGCGATATAACTAGGCCGAATTCAGCCACTATCTGGAGGAGAATTCCAGAGGTCGGAAGTTGTTTGTGATTTCTCTGAATATTACCTGGAGAATGTTGGAGCTGTACCTTAAAAAAGCGAGCTATGAATCCCGCACGATATTTCCTTCCTCATCCCTGCCCCCTCCTCTCCCCTTAGTCACACACTCTCAATTGCACTACATTATCACTCATGTCGAGAGCTCAGAGCTTATTCCAGTTGGGGCGATGCCTCGCTGGGTAGATGCAAGGGGAAAACTCCGCAAGATGATGTGTAGGCCGGCACGGAATCTCACGTTCCAGCGGGAAGAAACACCACCACCTTTCGAGATATAACATGCACTACACTTACGAAATTAATTTCCATAGAATTTGACGGGCTTGGAGATAGTCGATCAATCGCCACAGACCCCTTTATTCAACTGCACTTCCCGTCCCTAGCTGCGTGTCCGCCCGCCCACTTCGCTGAAAGGACGTAAGGGCTAGGCTCCTTTGCCCGCGCACGGGCGGGCAGCGTTTCTCGGAACACTTGTCAGCCACCGCCGCTTCTGCAGAGAGCACCTGTCGGTCACGCTTCTTGAGACAGAAAAGTAGTTGAACGGCGAAGTTGAATGAGATGGTGGGGTGAGGCGATGAAACGGAGCAGGTGTAAGAAAAGATGCTGAATATCACCTACAATGGGGAAGTTGAAGATGAGTGGGAAAGAATTGGCAATAGCAGGGGAGATTATAGAATAAATATGATATGGTCGTTATCTCAGCGCGAAATAAGAAAAGTTTAGGACACGAACGGGTTTAAAGAATGGATGGGGCAGGGAACATGCTGAGGACCATTTTTTGTTATTAATTTCATTGCACTGCCGAGGTCTTAAAATCTTACTTGTATTGTATACAAATAGATTGGAAGTAATCCTTGGACATTATTTCGAACTGCACTTATAGTATTTGTGTTTATGAATTGAATGAGGGGAAAATAGATATTTATCTTATAATAAATTTGCTATTACCTAAGAAATTATCGATCATTATTATCACATGGAATGGTAACCAAATTGTTTTAGTTTATATATTAACACAGTATGCCAAACAACCGAAGGCCTAGTGAAGTCTGGAAATACCTCCTGTGTTTATTGATGTAGTTCAAAAGCATCATAAATTGCTTTTGATAAACGAAGAAGTTGATGCCTAGTAGTATGATATTTAAAACCAATTATTGTAAAAGATTAATACATTGAGCTGATGAAAGATTAATAAGGTAGTAGAACACTGTAGTTGGAGAGTGTTTTGAATGTTTCATTATTGGTACTTCTATCTTCATTTTCCAGGTTGACGGGAAGTAATAGCAGTGTAGGGATGCGCTATAGATTGAAGTTAAAAATGCGACCGCCCGACGAGGAACGGTTTTTAACAGCTAAATTTGGAGTTTCTTTAGTTTCACAAGATTTATTTGTTCTGAGTTAATCGGTCATCTCTGTTAAAAATGTAAAATCTATTGGGAATTGAGCTTCGAAAATGGGAAGAAGGGCAAAATAGTGAATACATCGGTGTTTTCCTATTCAAATGGATGCTATTTGCTTGAATGTGTGAAAGTGTAAGTGTATGTGTGAAAGAGAAATGCAAGTGATGATCGTCAGAAAGGAAGCGTGGTGTTAAGATCACACTTCTTGTGCGATGCGAAAGAAGAAACCATATGCAATAAAGAGCAGATGTTCAGACAACGGTGCTATCGCTGGTTCGACATTAAGTCTGTAATATGATCTCTTAAGGCGGCAGTGACACCATTTTTCACCTTAACAGCAATTATTTAAAATCACAAATTTACTGTCAAACATTACAAAAATAACAGCGAATACAAATTTAGTTGAACGAACATACTCGTAGAATCACCATAACGATATCAGAAAATGTGCGTCGGCCTGAAAAATCTAGTAGTCGGTTTTGTGAAGAAAGATCAGCTAAAATAAGATGATTCATCTGTGAGATCACCACCTATACTCGAATATCTTTTCCTAGGGGTGTGCCGTAGACTTAAAATGGAGGGTGAGTTCAACTGATGGAATAGCGTACAAGTCTGTGTATTTCAAACTAAACCTCGGACGCGTCATAGCATCACGAGCTCAAAGACGGAACGTTGCGTGGGTTCAACGGGAACGTGACGGCTGTGGAGCGACAACAGCAGCGGAGCTACGAAAAAAGGACAACGAAGAAAAGACCTCTCCGGGAAATCCAGAGTATTGAATCTCGATCGCGTCGGTGGACGTTCCTGTCCCGTCTCTCCTGCTCCGCGCACAGTTGCTCCTTATTGCGTGCATTCCACTCGTCATGCCTCCTCGCGTGCCTGGATTTGCAGGATGTGGTTGGTCCGCTTATCTCTTCAATTGACGCCCCTCAGTTCTTCGGAATATAAAATATGCATTCTTAAGAAGGAATTTCGTTTCATTTAATAAAATTTTCTCAATATTTTTTTTTCGAGACATAATTTTGCTTTTTATTGCTTTTTTGTTATTTCAACGCAACGCAAATGAGTTGTAACTATAGATGGCGTATGACGTGAATCCTAATCAGAGAAAATGCATTTCTTATTTTTATGAATTTCTCCTACTAAAATATGGTAGTAGGAAAAGTATCAAACGATACATAGGTGATATCAGAAAACGAATTCGGTTATCTCCTCGGTTTATACTCAATATTTGTTGAATATCGGCCTAAAGGTGTTAATTCAATAATGCAGTTCAGAAAATGTTTACAAAATGAAGAATAGTGGAAACTAAAATTTTAATATATTGTCTGTTGAAGGAATAACTTACCATTTTATTTCCATCCTATACCTCCATCCACCGTAACATGGTGCCGAGGTGCTGAATAACACCACGAACGACACTAGAGCATATTCAAAAGCTGTTCATCAAAACAAATGAGATGTCAGAATTTCACTGCTGTATCTTCCTATCGTATTTTGTGCCAAAGTTACGTGCAAATTTAAATGACTACGTACATTAAATTATGCCGACTTCCATGAGTCCGAAGAGGACTCTTGAAACGTATTGATTCTCTAGGATAGGGAGAACATGGGGTTACACAGCATGCGCAACTACGGTCAGCTTCAATCAACATACTGCAAATTACGCCGCAGCTCCGAACTACTCGCGAAATTCAAAAATAAGAAAACCACTTGCGCAAGTAATACAAAATCTGAGTTTGTATTCGACAGGTGCAATCACTTCTTAGAGTAGTGTGTATCAATAAACATGTTTCACAAGTTACTATAATTATTTTCATGTATTACATTGGGTTAGGTTGAAAAACGTGTGCGTTGAGATTCTTCATTTGATTGTATATGTTTTAATAATCAATAAAATTATTGCTAATTCATGATAATTAGTTAGTTCTATTGATTATACTGGCTCAGGTGGCTCAGGGCATCAGCGAATGTTACTGTAGTGCCTCTATCAGAGATATCCTAAGGTTCGAATCCCGATGGTGGAAGAATTTTTTATACTAACTACATACGTAGACCGAATTCAGCCGCTATCTGAAGAATTCTGACAGGAAGCTGTTCTGGACAATACCAAGCGAATGCCAAAGCAGTTCCCTAACAAACAGGCCACAGACTTCACGCGATATTTCCTTCCTCTTCCTTGTCCCATCGTCACCCCTTGTACTTACACTTACATGCACCATACTACCACATATGGGAGAGTAGTCGAAAGCATAGAGCTTGTTCCGACTGTGGCGATGCCCTGCTGGGGGGAGTTACCTGGGTGGGAAAAAACTCGTATGACGATCCCCATATAGGTTGGTGCTGGATCTCACCATTGAGCGGGATAACCCCGCCTTCTCGCGTGATAAAACGTGTACTGCTCCTAAGGGACTAATGATCATAGAAGTTGACACTCCCGGAATCACGAAATAATCGATCTAGTGAATATTTTGATTGAGGATTGTGAGTTCCTCAGAATATAACATGAAACTTTTTCCGTGGAACGAGCGCTCTGGAGTTCTCAACGGCCGACACTTCGTACCTATAATTTCAACAAAATGAATGTGTACCGTTAATCGTAAAAGACTCGCTTCATTCGTTGTCTCATGGATTTCACCTCCATGAGGAATCCTAGAATACCTTTTGATTTTGAGTTTTTAATGTTTTTGAAGAATCACAATTTATAGAGCAGTAAATCTAATCGTGCTCTGTGTTTATTACGTCTGCTACTCATCTGTCAGTAGCTGTCCACTAAATGGCCACGCACTATTCTAGTCAGGCTAACTCTCATACAAATAAGTTGTATGATTCAAGAAACAAATTTGATACATTCTTCAGCAATTGAACGTGACTTCAAAACTGTGCAGTACGTGACTTCAAAACTGTTTTCAAATTGTTATCATAAATTTAATGCTCCACCTAACTATGTAAAAGTTAACTTACAATTTACGACTATCCTATATATGAAATTTTCTTCATATATTAATTTCTCATTTTTACTTCTTTCACCTCTTTAGTAAAGTAACAAATGAACAGAACAACCCTTGACTGAGAGGAGTTGCCAGAGGAGGAATCCGAAACTCTGACTAATATCTTAAATTAATGTAGTGCCTACAAAACATATTTTCCGGGAACGGTTTCCATTTGAAACGCTACCAAGTTCTATACAAAGCACAACAGTCTTAAAACTATGACATTGTTTGTTACCTGCTTGTAATTTCATATGAAGTGATATGGTGTAATCTGTTTTATAATAGTCTGAGTCTCTTAACTTCTTTTCTTAGTTACTTTCTTTGTATTTGAGTCATGGAGGATCTTTCATTTACATGAAATATTCTTAGTCTAGTTCTAAAGCTTTTCCCTCGCCGCGTGTTCTCCAGATAGATGGGCATGTATGATTATCTCAAATGGATATGTTTGATTGTTTCAGAGCACCAGCAACAGTACGCAGCCGCCGATTCCAACAGTGCCACCAAATCGTTCGTTCCATGCAAGGTGTGCGGGGACAAAGCCTCGGGTTACCATTATGGCGTCACCTCCTGTGAAGGATGCAAGGTGAGTTGTATTTTTTGTGGGAATTCTTACGTACATTGATAATAATCCAAATGTCTTCGAGTGCTTCAACTTAACCCTGATTTATTTGATATCGCCTAATTATTACTCTATAAATAGTATTCTTGATGAAGATGTTGTGTATGAATCACACAATGAATTGATGTACCATTTTGTTTGACAACTGTTTTAAAAAAATATATAGAAGAAAAAATCACTTCAAAGAAAAATGCTCAGTTACTATTCGTTTTCCAATTCGTTCTTAAATTAAGTTAAAATAAAATTCCATATATTTCTCTAAATAGATTTCCAATTTCAATATTCATTTTTTTGAAATCGAAATTTCGAATAAAGAGTATGAGATGCCACATCATGTTCTTACCGCTTTTGTGAATTATTCATTGTAACATTGTCGGTTGAATTTACGATATTTATTCTAATAACCGGCTCATTGCTGCAGCTATTTAGCCATACTTCATTTGGAGTGGGTTTTTCGTTCTTGACTCAACTCCTAATTGATTGCTACTGCATATTGACGCGGTTTCTCCAAGAGTCACAATAAGTATTAGAGTTGGGATGTTAGATATCAGTTGCCTAAACTTCTTAGTAAGCATTTGTAATTATTTCTGTACTTGAAAATATAATACAAACGATACGATAGGATACTGGATGGGGAGAGTTTCGGTTACAGGCTTTTATAATCGATGTCAACAAATTACATTTCTGTGACATGTGACAAATTTGTTGATATCTCCATTGTCAAAAGAAGACGATAATCTTAGGTTTACGCAACAGGAATGCAAATTCCAAACATCGTGGAGACACTATTTTTCTCTTGTTATGTCTATAATGAAAACTATGACTGTACTGTATAATTAATAAATTACAACAATGATAATCCTTAACTAATTTAGACGACACTGGTCTTTTTCATTTATTTTTTCATATCCTGATGTACTTCTTAGGATTCTGTTTTATGTTGTTACGCTGTTTAATATTATGTCTTTAACAATTAGCATGAAAACCAGTGTCGATTTCTTGTAGTTCTGTTTCTCTGAGGCTTGACGACTGCGCGGGCTGACCGGGCCGCTGTCTCCGCGAAGCACATCCCGCTGTCGCGACCGCAGCCCCCACCGTCGCAGTTCCTATCAGTGTTCGCCCGTTGCCGGAATGGAGCTTAGATTTCCAGATCCTCTTTCCCCTGTCAAAGCGACGTAGGTTATTTCCGCCGTCGTTCTGGCGTAAACAGTTATTTATGCCACAAGGAGGTGGTCCTCCTATACATCAAAGCAGAGGTTGGGCATAGAAAGATGGGTCTTTTGTACGCTTTATTCGTGCACGATGGCCTTTAAAGGAAGTATACGGGGAGGGAAATGCGATCGTTACATGAAAACACATTGTGCAGGAATAAATTTCGCTTGAAACTTGCACATGTGTCATTAAATAGTTGGCCACAAGCATGTTTAATAAATAGTTATCTACTCTGTTAAAAGGAAAATAATGATTAAAGTGATATAGTACCAGAAATCTCAAGGATTCTTTGGTAATGATCTCTTATTATGGTGACTAAACGTAATTTAATTTTTTTTCGGATATTTTAAACTTATTCTTTCTTCCATTCTCTGTACCATATAATGATTTTTTAGTTGTTTTTTTCGTCGACGTTATCCGCTTTTTTTCCTAGGGCTTTTATCCAGCCGACAGCCGGTTGCCCTTTACGTCCTGAAGGGACGCATATTCGACCATACACTAGACAAACACTTCCGGGCCCCTCTGATCTGGGGTCAGCAGAACGCGAGGCCCTCCGCGACAACACACACACAAAGTCAAGGGACAAACAGCTATGCCCAAGGCGGGACTCGAACCCGCGACCCTTCGGACCGAAGCGCTGAGTCGGTACTCGCTCTTCGCCACCTCGGCCATCCAGGTCGGCGTTATCCGCTTTTCGGTATCTAAAATTACCTTTCGTATTATCAGAAAAGGTAAAAGAAAGATTTGTTGCAAATTTTTCCCTTATTCAGAAGTGCTTGGAAACATTTTGTTTTTTGAATTCCTATATATCTGCAATGGAGCCGATTTGCACAACCTGATCAAACGAATGATCTCACAATTAAATGCTTTCTCGTTGTAGTACTTTTGCATTGAAGAAATGTGCGCTTAACAGTCGTAAGTATGAGCATTTACCGACACATATTCATTTACAAAGTATACCAACTTCTTCGTGCTTTAACAGAATGAACACGTTTGCGATCACGTTGTTTTTATTTTTATTTCATAAGATAAATTTCACGCTAAAGAGATTTCACTTCACTGAAGTTATCTTTTTGGAAGATCTATGATTGCGTAATAGGTGATTGACCCATGATTTGCGTGTGATTTTCCAAGATACTTATAGCAACTAATGGTGATTCTTGTTGGCGTCTTAACATCAACGTATCATTTATCTCCCTCGATCTCGCATGCAGATCAAACGTGTATTACAAATAAATGCTTTCCGATATTATCTATCTGATATTAATTGATTACAAAGCTTAGGTCTTTGAACTCTGAAGCAAGCTCTTATTTTCACGTTGTTTTATTTCATACCGTAATTTGTAAAAGAAGTTTAGTAAAGCGGAGTGTATTATTCTACATCAAGGACCACGCTGATCCCTAAGTGCAAATGTGAAATGTAATGCTAAACTTGCAACCACGACCACACGAAATCTTATGGTAGAAATTCTTAGCCTGTTATACATATGCGTGAAATATTATTAATCATTAGAGAGCAGATTCTGGTGATCTAAAACATCGCCAAAAATTATCAATAAATTTCTCGTAAAATATTTTTAAAATGCCCTAAAAGCAAAGCAAAATGACGTAAAAAATTGAACTCAATCTCTTGGATATGTTACTGAGTAATCGAGGTTTCTTCCTTTCGTTCAAGTGAAATCAGCTTGCAAACTTTTGGTTTGGACTGTTCTTTATCAGGAAATCGCTGTCATCAGTTTTCCCAAAACCGACTGAACCGACAATGGCGCTGATAGGCGTCACAGGAATCTTAGATTACATACTTAAAACGATTGACATTACAATTTCTGAGCGAAAAAAATCGAATAGGCTACTGAGTAATTCTGTGGAGAACATTCGTTGCATTTCGTGAATATTATTTGTAGCAAGTACCATTAAAATGATATAGATTTCGATTAAATCAGTAAAAAATCCTTTAAAAATGACGGAAAGGGGAAAAAGTTACTTAATAGTCGAAATCGATGAAAAACGCAAAAAAGTCATAAAAATGGGTCATTTGCTCAAAAGGTCATTTGCTTTTGCCATAACATTAAATGAATGTCTATACTAAAATACATTGTTCTAAAATGATGAGAAAAAATGACATTTCATTAAAACCTATCCCCTATTAATCATGTAATAAGAATATTTCTTGACCAATATTGGAGAATGTGCGGTGATATATATCTAGTACACATATGCTTACATATACGAGCTTGCGACTAAATAATTAGATTTTACTGCTCATCAGAAGCGATTTTTTAAAATAATGATATAAATGTATTGGTTGCCATTTTCGTGACATAATTCCAAAAGACTAAATAACCTGTAATTCTAAAAACTATATATTCCAACATAACATATAAGGCTACAAAAGTAAATGTTTAATAAACTACACTTAACTATCACTTCTCGCCCTTCTAGATGCTCAAAAGATTAAACGGAAACGAACCTGGAGAAAAAATCGGGAAGCAATGTGGCCCGTTTGAAGTGCATTGATTTACCGTTATTTTTCAGGAGACCATTCATGTTCAGACGCGACCTTTCCATCCAGACATTTGTCAAATAACCTGAATCTCCGCTATTTGACCACACACAAAGCCTGTCCGGAGCTAGCTTCAGAGTGAGAGGTGCACGCAAATTTGATGAATATTTTGTATTGTGAACGAACCTGGTGATCCCGCTGAGTGAGGTGCAGTACTCCGAATTATGTCCAAGGGATTGCCGAGATGAAACCGACCAAGTTGCTGGAACATAATGAAAGGAGCGTGGAAATTCAAAGCCACCACACTTCTCGTTTTGTGTTCTGTTCATGGAATTTCAACGGAAGATCGTCAGGGAGAGGGTGCACAGCTGACATTTTCACGAGAAGCCAAAGGAGAAGCAGAGACGTAGGAACTCCTGAGAAACCCCTGAGAGTAAATGAACGATGAAGACGCTCGATGTCTAGTGAACTCAAAGCCAACCTTCACCAAGCCAATATCCGTAAAAGCTAAAATTCGACAAATTCCCTCTTCGGCTTTCCAATGAAAATTAGGTGAAACACGAAACACGAAACCGCACCTAGCCCTTCATTGGAAAACCTTCCTAATCATAGTATTCAATAGTTCAGAAGCAGTGATCTGGTCACAGTTACTACTTACGTAGTATAAATAAATTATGGCAAGGATATAGCAAAAAGTGGCAATTTTTCGACAGAAAAACTCGTATTGTGGGCATCTGATATTGAAATAGTGCATAATTCTTGCTCCTTTATGTAGCAAATTATTTTCTGTAATATGTGGTGTAATCAGAATCCACGTTATCTGGGTCCTTGATACAGAAAAACCTTGTTTGTTTTACGGCAAAATGCGAAACAACTCTAACAACTAAACTGTAGGTAGGATTTTCGGCAACATTACCCACCAACAAATATATTCCCCCATCGATCTGACTGATGTCGCGGCCACTTGAATTTGAAAGGGACGTTTTGATTTTGAAGGGTTCTTTACTGAAGCATCAAGGTCACTTTCAATTTTTTCCCAAAAATTGCTCCAAGTTTTTGATTATTTTTTAGGGCAAAGTACAAAAAATACGCAGCTTATGACAATGACGCAGGTCCCATTTTGGGGAAATTTTTGAAATATTCGAAAATTTCAAAAGTTCAAAAATTTTGACATCTTATAACTACGATATTGAAGATAGAGAACTTTTTCTTAGTAAAATATGTTCTTCAAAATTAGATCTTTAAATAAAATCATTACATTTTTTCAGGTCTGAATAGTCTTAGCATAAGTGGGAATGAAACGAAGACAGTTGTTTTTGTTTTTTTAAATTTATTTCTTCTCGTTCGACGTATTTGTCTTTCGAGGAGGTTCAATTATGAAATACATAGTTTTTTACTTTTTGGGAATGGCCATCCATAAGCAGCGCTTTTTATTACTCGGAATAACGTAAACATTGGACTAAAGTAAATGAAGCGAGGTTGAAGACTGTTTCAGTTTTATCTAAAAGACAGTTTAAAAACTACGTTAATAAGTTTTCTTGAGAATGGATCAAATTTTTTCTTGCAACATTTTGCTCGGATAGAGTAAAGTTTGCTTAATAAAATGGCCTTGCGCCCATTTTTATTACGCGTTTTCGAATTTTTAAAAGAGCAAAACTTCAATTTTTCAAAACATTTTCCCTTTAATATTGAAGCTAAAATTTTCTTATTTGATGTAATATTTTCCTGGGTAGATTTGTAAACATTTTCACGTAATTTTGAAACATATTGTGGCAAAGCTCAAATCTTCTCTAACCTGTAATACACTTTCAATGTTTGAAGCTATAGATTTCTTTCTCAATGCAATCTATTTGTCAATATTAAATCTTTAAATGAATTTTGTATGCATTTTTTATGTTTGAAAAAATTTTCTTAAGTGTGAAAACGGAGCATTTGTAAAGTATTGTATGTTAAGCGAGAAGAATAACGTGTATGAACAGGTTGGAGGAATATTACAATATTAGTGTACTGCAGTAGCAAAAATGCTGTTGAACAAAACTACACCAATGGTTTTCCAAGATGTGTCACGCACGCTGTTCAAGAAAAACAAAGAAAATACTCTTGTATACACCATAAATATTTTAACGAAATCAATCTTCATGAATACTGCAATAACATAGTATAGTGCATGGAGATACACGGTGTCACAGTTATTTAAATACAAAGAATATCGAAAAAGAGTCTTGTACATAATACAACACGTCAATAGCAAATATCACTTGGTGTCACATAGAATCGGCTGCGTCGTAAGTAGTAGCGCAGTGAAAATTCAGTCGGTACGCGAAGTGTGAGAATAGGCAAGAAACCACACTCAATAGGCAGAAAACTACAACTTGAATTTTCCAGTCAAAATCGAAACTGTTTCATTAATGTTTGGATTTTCCCCAAGTGTCAATATCCAACGAAATCATAAACACCTCTCACATGGCCAGAGACTGCAGTTTATCTTTATAAACACATTCGAAATTAGTAATGAAAATTATATATATATATATATATATATATATATATATATATATATATATATATACATATATACTAATTTCGAATGTGTTTATAAAGTGTATTTTCACATCCATTTGTGTGTCTTGGCAACGTTTGACAATGTTTTGGCAACGTGGCGTGGTTTGCGACAACGAGTTACCATAGCCACCGCCACCACCGCCACTTCGTGTTTTATTTAAGCTAAAATAGGCAACACACATCGTTGATGCGTTCCATGCCTATGCATGCTCTGAATACATCAATACACTAAACTGAATGGCAGAAATCAGTTTTAAATAAAACTTTTAGTAAAAAATAAAAAAAAAGTATTTTTCGCCCTTCACTTGTTTAGGCGTTCAAGTGATAATAAAAGTGTAACCCAGAAATTGACACGTTAAATATTTCGTATCCTTTAGCTATGTTAGAGAAACTATGAACACCGCTAGCGCATTTTTTTTCTCTTACGAGTACTGTAAGATATGAAAAGTGAGCTCAAAGGAGCCATGACTACTGAAAGTTTTTGAAACACGTAGCCAAAGCCTTTAAAGGTTCGGAGCAAATTTTTTTGTTCCATAATAAACGTTATGCTTCTCCTGATGCTCTGGTGAGAGAATATGCCTTTTCCCCTTAATTTCTGCTCCTCATTTGTTGATTGTAACTTCATTTCGTTGGTAAAAAATCATTCATAAATACTATTAAACACTTAATCACTTATCATTTCTAACATGCAAAAATATTCTTTATTTCTGAGCCGAGATGTGATTCGATTTATAGGATTTACATAAGTCCAATGTCTTGTCATTGTTCATGAGTTCAATTGTAACAGCGGTGGCGAGAGGTTGTCCGGGAGCGCTGCCTTGCAAGTTCTGTGGCCGTCAAGTCGAGCGCCCAGTGAATTGCAAGTGCTTGTGAAGTGACTTAAGTGTTCTGTCTAGTGCCTGTCGAAGTGTGAAACTAGTGATGAACATTAGTAGAAGTGAATAAATGTTCCCCGACCTCGAGCAGAGAATCAGAACAACGATGCAGTTCGTGAATGATGACTCTTCTGACACCACATATCCGCCAGTGGCATATCGACACTTTATCATCGAGCAGCAACTACAGCAATTCCAACAACAGCAGCAACGCTTACTACAGTTACCACAGCCACAGCAAAAACTTCAGGCGCAGCAATTACAAGTAAAAAGCAACCAATGCTGCAAATGGCCGCTATGCCTTAGATTTGCGATGCAACCAATGGCAGAGGAGGATCTGCCTCCGGATACTAATTATAATTAGTGTAGAGAATCGGGAAACTCATTAAATAATACACGTCAGTACATATCTTTTATTAAAATAAGATGGAAATATTAATATATAAAAATATATATAAAAAATAAAATGGAATAATTCACAGACTACATTCACAAGAATTCTCCTCCAGAACAGCAGCTCAATTCGACCTAGCTATAATCTTAGTCTCTTGGTCTATCAGTCGAACATATTACACGGCATCGCTCTTCTGTTTTCTGGAGGTGGTCTGTGCTGCAGTGAAAAGGCTGTAGTGGATGGGTCACATAATCCGAATAAACGAATGAAGAGAGAGCAGTTAGAAAGAAACACATAGGAAGTATGACAGTCAGGAGATGCAGAGGTAAACCTAGATGGTGGTGAAATAATGAGGTAGAGGAATATTTGAGAAACCTGGGGGTTCAAAGATGGCGAAGAAAAGCAAAAGATATAATAAATTAGTCTATTCCAATAAAATAATGGGCAAATAGTAGGCAAAATAATAATAATATAGTAGGCAATAATAAAATAGTAGGCAAAACTAGTGTGGCACGTTGCTGACGAAAGAAGTTCGGCGAAGTACCCTAAGCGGTAATCTTGGTTCATTAAGTATCTGATTGTACCACAGAAGGTTACGTCAATCCACTACAAATCTTATTTAACATCAAAACCATTTACCTATTCATTTATTCATACATAATTGCCCGGAAAAGTCAAGTCGTCAAGTTTCTTACGTTTGACCGCATGCGAACCGTATGGGATGTGGAAGTAAAAAGCAATCAAATATTTAAGTAACCGTCCTGTTTGTATTTTTTTACTTATGTATTGAAATATAGCTTGAACATAGTGTAATTTATATACGATATGATATTTTATTATAAAAATTATTTCTGCTTCGATTCTCTCCAGATCCCTATTGAACATCGCACTTCCCATTAGTTTTACCATGATAACTTGACCAGTTAGTGAGCGTGAATCAATCAGCTCAACGTACAAGTGATAAATTCCATGTCACGTTTGAACATTCCAAGGCCAAACATTAGTAAAGCACTACGTTAATACATACCAGAATATCAATCTCGCAACGGTCTAGTCCTGATACACACGGCTGCTGGGCGACGCAGAGGATTCTCTCGTGGCTGGTCATCTGTCAAACTGTAAAACTCAGAAGCATACAATGAGATTTTCCTCTTTACAATTTAAGGGACCAAAAGGTTGCGTGAACATATCAGAAACTTTATGAGAAACTTTGTTTGTCTTATCCAATAGAAATTTTTATGCAACACAAGTTCGTACAATTGACCCGACAATCAAAGCGGCTACTCTACACAGTTTCATTTTTCTATTCAAAGCATAAGTTTTTTTCGTTTTCTTCATATTTAAAAAAAAAATCTGTGCTTGGCCTAAAGACACTCAGGAGTCGAGTACGATACATTTACAGAACGTTGAATATATTAACATGGTTTACGAAACATGATTGATAATGTAACCTTGTACTTAATTTTGCCATTAAGTAAATTTAGTAAATAATTCTTTAGGAATTAAATGTCTGAAGCCACATCAGCTACACGATAGTTAGGGAGGGTCACGTCAACTTCAGACATGTCAAGGTCGCGGGCATAGTAGCTAGCTTATAAGTAGCTATAAAGTAGCTAGCTTATTATGGAGCTTGCGGGCACTGCGTCTAGGACAACAACAACGCAAAATTTAGAAGTAGGGCTCCACAAATTTCTCCGAGGTGACGGTACGTCACTGAATACCTCGCCCATGGCGGTCTTTTCGAGAAGTCACTTGGCCGTTATTGCCACTAATTTACATATATTAATTCTCATTTCCTCTACCAAAGCAAAAAAACACATTAAAATGAAATACATCTGTAATATTTGAACTTATCAGTTGAGTGTAAAATGAAACATTTTGATTTCATAGTCCCATGTACTCATAAGTGTAATAAGTGCATTAATTTCCTACGTTCAAGTTAGGAATAAAGGTATTACAATGTTGCAAAAAATCTGTCAATATTTTGACAGAAATAAACGTTATAGGGATCCTTAATAACAAAGAAGTGTGTTTTTCCTAAAACGTTTGTCCATAGTCTGTTGGTCCGTGCGTCAGCCCGTTCGCCCCGTCCGCCGATAAGTCCGTGTGTCAGTCCGTCCTTCGGATCGTCCGACATCCCGTCCGTCTGTCAGTCCGTTCATTGGTCCGTCAGTCGTTTCGTCCGTCCGGCCGTCCGTTCAATTCAATAGAGCTGTCCCCCATAAGTGTTATACAACAACACTACGAAGTGGTTTTACTAGAGAAGATACATAGACTACATAGAGACTTGTTAATTTATTTCACATTATTATAAAAAATACATAACAATCATTTAATAACAACTATCGCAAAACGAAAACAGGCAAAGAATTTTTCATTCAAATATATTCCTGTTTCGTCACACAAATGATTATCCAAGGTAGAATTTAAAAATAAAATAAACACGAAAAAGTAATAAGTAATAAAGTATATAAACATAATTCAGAACTCGGTTGTTTGCTAGAAATCATCCAAGAAACATTTTCGTATGAAGCATTCATTGTGATATTTCGCGCGCGCTTTGGGCTCTTACAATTTTTGCGTGTACACCTCTTTTTTGATTTGGAGGGAAAGTGAGAGCGAAGACAGGGAAAATGGCCCTTGCTCCCAGGAGGGTTGGACTTCTCATGCGGGCGTGTAGCTCGAGCGGACGTATACCGACACGTCAAACATTCTTTGTACATTTTTCCAGTCCTTTCACTTGGCTTATTCTTATCTTAGTACCAGTTCTTATTGTTATTATTAATATTATAAAGTTATTAGTAGTTGTTATTTGATCATTATTAAATAATTTTTTCATTGGTACTATTTGACTTCAAAGTTCAATTTGACTTAAATGCGACCTATTATTACGCGAGGTGCAGTGAGGGTCCCACTGACCTAATAGCCTGCTGCTTAGAGCGCTGGAGCCGTGGCGGTGTGAGGTTCGTCCTGCCCGCCCCACTCCCTGTCCGCCATAAATCCCATTCGCTTCGGTCGATGCGGAGCCGTTGCCTTGCTCGGCAGCGGCTGCTCTTAATGAAGATGCACCGCGCATACGGAACACACGCCGAAGGCACATGTGGCACATGTGACGTCTTCCGCAAGGACAAAGGATCATTATAATTTCCTTTCATTTTTAAAGATGTTATTTTTCTTTTGGGGACTTCTCTTTCCCTTTATTCTTACACCCGTTTCTCATTTTATATTTTTATTTTTCCTCTCACCCCTCACATCTATTTCTCGCTCTCTCTCCTGTGATATCTCCCTCGTGTTATTCTTCTTTTCTATATACTAGTCTTTCCTTTTTCTCCACATTTTGCTCACTTACTTGATCTACGTCATGTTTCCAGACCTTGCACTTAACCCACCCATTATTATCTTAATACCACTTCTAATGACGTATGTGTTTTATATAAAGTTGTTGGTCTGCCTGCACCAAAATACTGCAAGAATGAACCATCCGATGACTAACAAGATTGTATAAAATGTAAATTGTATAAAATGTCAATTTTTTCCACGAAATAGCACACACTTTCTTTACCCAGCACTGAACAGTACTAGGGTGCAACTAGGAACTTGTGTGACCTTTAAGGCACAGGCTTGTGTGTATATTACACATTACAGTTATCAAAAAAATCTTATCCATGTGATTACTAATAAAACAAAAAAATGGAAAAATGAAACGCTCTGGTCTTCAATGTCCACTTCTCTAAACAAAAATTAGTGCATCCGATTCGCTACAAGAATGGAAACACTCTCAGTTAACCAAGGGCATTCGAACCATATCAAGGAGCAAATTCAAGAGGTAAATAGCAACGCGAAATTTCTTTGTTTAAGGTGACAGCAAGTCTCAAAATGAAGGCAAAACAAAATCACCCACATATATAAATGACGATACAAATTACAAATGAACTTATCATCAATCGCTATATAAATTTACGTTTGAATTAACAGTTTTTACCAAAAGTTATATCACATTATTTATGGGAAAATATGCCAAGAGACTCATAGTTGAAAGTAAATGATAGCATTCAGCATTTAATGCTTATTAAATGCAAACAGTTCTGATAAAGGTAAAGTAAACACCGAAACTTTGGCATAAGCAATTAATGCTGTAATGAAATGACAAATGACCTATTATCAAGACGTTCTAATAAAGTTTGAGAACGAGATCATGAAAATATAATTTTATTCTAACATTCACATTAATTTTCAAATTATTGTTGTAATCCTTTGGTATCTTTTTAATTTTTTAGCTTGTTTGAATTTCATAAATATAAAATTAAACAGTAACAAAAAGTTAAATAATAACACATAGATTCGTCCTTCTCTTTTCTTGATTCTATAATTATTATATTAAGCATTGAATAATTAATCAGAAATAATATTGAAGAAATGAAAAATTTCAGCGTCAACAAAGTTATTTTGCAGCTTCAAGCTTTACAAAAGGTCAGACAGAAAATATTGAGTTTTTACTCTTGACCTTCGGGCAAGCAAGTTTCTGCTCAAATCTTATCGTATTTACCATCAGTTACATTCACTCTATACGGAAGGCCGTCTCATCATGTCACTCTTTAATAATGTTAAATTTACAGTCTAATTTTATCATATTTGTACGAAAGGGAGTGAGCATAATCTGCCTTAACGTGTATCTTGCACATTGAACTAACTTTCCCTATTATAAATTTGTACTTAGGTAATACTTTTTAACCTTACTAGCTATTCCGACATTGGATTTAAGTCACGAGTAATAAAAACGCAGTAATATCTGACGTTCTGTTTTGCATGAATGCGTTGAACGCAAAAAAGCTGCCTAACAGACTTAAATATTTCAATGAAAAATAGTCGATAAAAGTAAGAAAAGTCTTCAGAAATGTGCATTGTATTTTAAATTATCATTAGAAATGTTGTAAGAGCATCTATTAAAAAGGACGATGATTCTAATTTGTAGAACATATTAATCTCAATCTTTGTACCGCAATATCTAGGCTCACGATCCTGATGGTTTGGGGGTCAAGGAAAAGTTAGTTTATTTTATAGAATATTTCTGCAAACATTTAATTTATCAGCTTTAGAAATACTTCATATGATATGCTACAATGTATCATTGACTAAAACTTATTAAAATATTATACTTGGGGCAAAATATAATAGTGACTAAATGTGGCAGTTGTTCCGTTCGACGCCAGAACTAAAATGAAGATAGGATTTAATGATACAATGAGAATTTAGAGGTTCGAGAGTAAGAGATCTTCGCGAACTGTGAGTTGATCTTTTGAACAACACAGACAATTTGGAACGGAAAAAATAGCTATTTTCTGTCTATTTTCACTGAACAACAAGCACGTTTGTATCTTTGCTTAACAACTTCTTGAGCATGCTGAATATGCCGCAGGCACTACAGTATTTTTTTTATAGAACTCTTCTGACTGAGTAGTTAAATGAAAATGATGAAAAATACCGTAATAGTGGACAGAAACGTGTTTGTTTGAAGGTCAGGTGTCAACAATCAATAATCTCTGTCATTTTTCGTGAATTTTACTTGCAGCAGGGAAACGCTAATTTGTGTAATGTATAGTAAAATATAGTTTTTTTTTATTTTCTCTTTAATTTTCTCATCAGCTGCAGGTATTCTGTATTATTTGACAGAAGGTTATGATTGATAATTGCATTCCACTTGCCCCTCCTTGAAACTTAACACCCGCGGCACTCGACCACATTTTGAATCTCGACTTTCTTGATATATTTGTGCCTATAATTACTCATTACGAGAGCCTGAAGTAGTCTAGTTTTCCAAGTTATTGTCATTACTAAGAGTAAATTTGCTCTTACACTTGTGATCCCACTGCCACCCTTCTAATGAATTGGAAACGCAACAACTTTTTGAATGTTCTTTATACACTATATGATCGAATTAACGTATGTTTTAACATTAAAGTCTTTTGACATACCAGCATGCATTGCAAGTTGACGAATAAGTCCGTGCCGGATCTCACGTTCCAGTGAAGGAGGAACACCGTCATCACCGAGCAAAAACATGTACTACAGTCGTGGGACTAATTACCGAATCAGATGACTCACCCGTAACTGACTGACTCATCCTCATATTTTCCTGCACATCCTTGATTCGAAATGGCAATACTCTGCGTCCTTTTTTCGTGCGACAGGGACAATGAAAACGACGTCAATATTACATACGTTAAAGCAGTTAACATGTATTATCTAGAATTATGTAATTATGATTCGATGAATTAAAAGCATTCTCGACCTTATGGAATTGTCTGATAATATTACATTTCAACAAGAAATTCTGGGGCTACAACATCACATACTTTCTCGTATTATTGGTAACGATTACGTTATAATATAATATTGCCCCTTCTATCCTGTTAACACTTCAGCCATCATTTGAAAAACTCACCCGATATAAATCAAAATTTCTAACATGAGTATTTTCGAATACTAGTATTCTCAAACGCTGATTGGCGTCATCAGTACTTCGCTCAGCAATACTGCATACTAGATTGCTGCACAGCAATCATGCCCCGCATTGCGGATTTCCAGTAACACAAATTTCGGCATGTAATAGAATCTGTAGTACTTGATATTTTGTGGACTCGAACTTTTTTCTGAGCTGCTCTGAAGTGTTGTGCACAATTTTGGATTAATCCAGTTGTACAATAGACCTGTGCAACAAACGTGCATTTTGCTTTCTCGTATACGTAGAATACAGAGGGTATTGTAATGTTGCGAAAAATCTGTCGATATTTTGACAAGAATAAACGTTATAGGGATCTTTAATAACAAGGAAATGTGTTTTTCCTAAAAAGTCTGTCCATAGTCTGTCGGTCCGTCTGTCAGCCCGTTCGTCCCGTCCGCCGATCCGTCCGTGTATCAGTCCGTCCTTCGGACCGTCCGACATCCCGTCCTTCTGTCAGTACGTTCATCTGTCAGCCCGTTCATCGGTCCGTCAGTCGTTTCGCCCATCCGTCTGCCCGTCCGTTCGTCAATCCGTCCGTCAGTCGTTTCGTCCATCCGTCTGTCCGTCCGTTCGTCAATCCGTTCGTCCGGTGTTTCGTCCTTCCGGCGAACCGTCCAACATGCAGAAGTTCTTAAAAACTCATTTTCTGGTATTTTATCCAGTAAAATTGACGCAAATGCATAAGCAGGGAAACATTTATCTATATGTTATTATAGGTAATACCACGAGTGCTTTGAAAATTGTTGATAAATCCCGGACTGGCGAAGTGAGGCGTGTCCAGCAGAGTTCCAAAATGCATCAAATATTGAAAATAACTGAATACTATGTTAAAAACAAACAGGTTATGTTGTACATACGCGGTTGATTGGACGTTGACATAGCGATCGATGTATAGCGCCTCCTAAGATAGATGAGTCAGAGTTTATGATTGGTCAGTACGGAGAAGCGGTAAGCAAAAATTGGATAGAAAAAGTTATAAACTTCTTGATATACACCACCCCGATTGGGGCATTTTGTTTGTATAGTTAAAACTACTGGTTTTCATTTCACGAGTGGAATAGTCATAAAAATTTCCAGGTGAACAATATTTCTAACGTCTCGTGCTATATTAAATATGTCTTAAATGAACTCAATGAAATTTAAGAATAATTGTACTAAAAATCCATTAATTAACAATATTGTAATTAATTTCCTATAATATTGTAGAATTTTGGATATGTTGATGCAAGTAAGCTCGGGTCCACAAAACTTTATTTAACAAGATAACAAAAGTCAAAATAAATCAAAATTGTTTTGCAATATTTTTATTTAAAATATTGAAAAAAAACTGTTCATAATCATATTTCATATGCAATAGAAACATTTCATCTAAATTGACTTTATTAAAATAAATGGAGAAATGTGATCCTTTTTCTCACAAGGGACTAATGGCGGGGTTCCCAACGCGGTCAGTATCAATAATCTCTGTCCATTTTCGTGAAGTTTTCTTACAGCAGAGAAACGCTTATCTTATTCTACGTATAGGGAAACATGGATGGGGGTCGATGACATTGTAAGACGGGTCAGTGATGATCAAGGGGTCAGTTGAGGATCGATATCCAAATATGCACCGACGACTGATTGTTCTGACTGATCAAGATCCCATTAATTCCAAAACTATTTATGAATGTTATTATAGTTTTTACTTATATACATCTACAAAATACTTAATAATAAATTACATCAAACACTTAATAATAAATAACATACAAAATTCGTTCATCTTCTGGGTTTTCACATCATTTACATTAATAAAATAAAACTTTAGCGTAATTATAATCATATAATAATGTAATAATGTAATGTGATTTTGTTTTTGAAAACTTGTTTATATTTGTAACTTCAAAAATAGTAATAGAACGAAAAATAAAAAAATTAATGTAACCTTTTTCCAAACCTTCATATTAGTCTAATTATTATCTTTAAGTCACTTATTTGTAGTTATTCGTATTTTGATAATTTTGTATGCTGTGTATTAGAGAAAAATTGAGGAGTTCGATGAATCACACCATTATTTTAAAAGGGGTCAAAGCAAGAAAAAGGTTTGGCACCTCTGGACTAAAGGCAGGTTAATGGATGGGCCAGATGTGCAAATAAATGAACCTGGGGGCAGGCAGGCGCCCGCCGTGCTTGCCAGGCCTAAAATGCTCACTGCAGTTATTGACTTAGTAGCCCAGTCTTGAAAGCGAAACTATGTGCGTGTCTGTGCAGCGCAGAATATTTGACTTGAGCCCCTGGAAGCAGGAATGAAGAGTTTTCTCGAATACGAAAATTTTGGAAGGGGAACCGATTGTGCCAAACTTCCTTAAATAACGGAAATAATATGCATGATTTTTAGTAGGAATCATTATCAGGAACCTCTATTTTAATAAATCTTTAGTTTATGTGTAGCAAGTAACGAAAATATGTAGGATTTTGAGCAGAACTCCTGATAATTCCCTTCAAAGAAGGAGTAAAAAACCTTTATGCATATTTTTAAACCCTATTATCGTTTTATTGGCACACTTCAGTGGTAAAAATGTTGCATTTGTCTATTGAAATCCATGCTAATTTATGTAAATGTAGTAATTGATCATTATTTTATTGTGTTTATAGATTTCTAAAAAGAAAAGGCCTTCCATACAGTGATGTAAAAAGCCCAACACAAAGTAATACTAGAATTATAAGGAAGAATTCACAACAAATTTTACTTCACAAAAACTACGCTGTGTGAGTTTAAAGGTGGCTGTCACATCAAATATGCATTTCACGCAAGCAACGAACATTCTTTACTGTAAATTACGTTAGAAGCGCTATCTGCTGTCCGAGGAAATGAAGTTGACAAAGTCCTAGATTACAACTAGAGTTATTGTGAGTGAGAGGCGTTATGACAGACGTTTGATAATGCAGCTCAAGACTCGTGTCGTTATCAGGCGCCAAATGTGACGGATTAGTTGCGGAGTCTTCCCAATCCCTGTTGCCATTTGTGAAATGTGCCAGTTGCATACACTGGGTGGCATGCACTATATACGATTCAGTATCATTTGGATTCTGAATAATTTATTGAGTAAATTCGTCCATGTCCTCTAAGACATTTTTGGCTTTCAGAAGGTCGGAAACTGTCGCTTTATATAAGAAGAAGAGATATGTTGCAAGGTAAGTTAGGAGTCGCTGGTCGGGGTAAGAGGTGGTCGTCATAATGAGTACTAAATTGCATTGGTGTTTTGCGAAAATAATCCGTCGCCAACATCGGTCGGGTAGATTGGTTGACATGTTAAAATGATAGTCGTGAAGAGGCAAACAGAACCCTAAAGCGAGATGTTAAAAAATAAAAGGAAAAGGAGATTTCCGTCCCTCGAATGCTGTGAACGCATCGCTGAGGAATTGCGAGAGAAGTTCCGAATCATGGAGTGCCACTTGTTTGAACCATTTGTAACATTTTTCGACGGTGTTGACAGAACGATGGTCGGTACCACCGCAGAGGAAGAGAATAATGCTCGAAGAGAAACCTCTTTCATACCTGTCATCGACGTCCTCGCTCCGTGGGCGTTTGGGAATCCCGGATCACTGAAATAGTGCCCCAAGGCGAATAGTGAAAGGAAGTATTGAAATAGCGTCGCACGATAGTCCAGTGAATGCACCCGTGAAAACCGATAATTGATTGATTGATTGATTGACTGATGTTTCCGGATACGTCAACAGCTGCTCATTATGCTCGTTAGTGTAGTGAATGCCTTATCACGGAAGGGAATGGTGTTCCATCTCGGTGATTAGTGAGATCCTGCGCCCGACCTACACGTCGACCTGTAGGGGATAGTGGAACAGTAGTGCATGTAAGTGTGTAAAGACAGGGCAAGAAAAACGCAGAAAACATCACCTGCAGTTCGTGGCCCGCTTGTTAGAGAACTGCTTTGGCATTCTCCTTGTATTGGCCGGAGAAGCCACGGAAATTACCGATAAGGGCAGCCAGCCGCTAGAGTTCTCCAGAAAGCGGCTGAATTGACCCTATTTATGTATATAGCTACTGTCGAGAAACCGCTACCGGCGGGACTAGAACTTCAGAGTCTCTGGGGAGACAACGACAGTGCAACGGTTTAGGCAGCTCAAGACATCAATTGATTTCACTGCTGTGCCTTTGACCGGTAGGTTCGAGTCCCGATGGTGGCAGGAATTTCGACAGTAGCTAGATAGCTATGTGAAATTCAGTCGCTCTTTGGAGGAGAATTCTAGCGACCGGATGCTCTCATCGGTACGTTTCCGTGGTTTCCCCTCTTCCTCGTCCTATCCTCATCCCTTACTTACACAAACGTACACTTCACTACTACATATGTCGGGGGACCAGTCGGGAACTTAGAGCTTGTCCCGGTTCGGGTGGTACCCCGCTGATGGGAGATAACTGGTTGGTAAAACCTCGCAAGCCGACGCGACGGGTAAGTCGGCGCCGGATCTCGCTGTCCAACGGGGAATTGATTGGTTGGTTGTTAGTGATTCCGGGCACGTCAATACTGAAGGCATTGGTCTCGTAAGTGTGGTGCATGTTTTTTCATCGGGAGGTTTTTTCTTCTGTCGGCTAGCGGGGTTTCCCTTGACCAGGTAACTCCCACTGGCGGGGCACCGCCCCAGCCGGGAGAAGCTCTACGCTCCCGAACGGTGTCTCGGCATGTGTGGTAGTGTAGTACATGTTAGTGTAAGTGTATGTAAGGGGTGAGGATAGCTCAAGGAAGAGGAAGGAATGATCGCGCGCAGTCCGTGGCCCGCTTGTTACTGTTCCGGCATTCGACTGGTGTTGATCGGAGAAACCACAGAAAACTACTGATCAGAGGAGCCGGCCTCTGGAATTCTCCTACCGGGAGCGGTAGCTCAGTGCATCAACTGATGTCACTGCAGCGCCTCTGACCGAGAGGTCCTAGGTTCGAGTTCTGAGGGTGGCAGGATTTTCGACACTAGCTTGTCAGCTAGGTTGAAATCAGTCACTGTCTGGAAGAGAATACTAGAGGCCGGCTGCTCTGATCGGTAGTTTTCCGTTGTTTCTCCGATCAACACCAAGCGAATGCCGGAGCAGTGCCCTAACAAACGGGCCACGGACCGCGCGTGATCTTTCCTTCCTCTTCCTTGCCCTATCCTCTCCCCTTACACACACACTTATACTAACATGCACCACACTACCACATATTCTGGGAGACCGGTCGGGAGATTAGATCTTGTCCCGGCTGGGGTGGTGCCCCGCTGATGAGAGAGCCCTGGTTGGGGGGAAACCCCACTTCCCAACGGTAGGTCGGCGCCGGATCTCACCATCCAGCGGGGGAAGATTACCGCCACCTCCCGAGAAAAAAATGCACTACATTTACGGGACTAAAGACCAAAGCAGTTGACGCGCCCGGAAACACGAAAAAATCAATCAATAGAATTCTCCTCCAGCCAGCGATTGAATTCGACCTAGTTAACAAGCTAGTGTCGAAAATCTTGGCAGTGTCGGGACTCGAACCTAGGATCTCCTGGTCAGTGGCACTGCAGTGACATCAGTTGGTGCTCTGAGCCACCTCTCCCGGTCTCTAGCAGGGGAAGATCACCTTCAACGCCCGCGCTAAAACATGCACAATATTTATTGGACTATTGACCTTACCGGTTGACACGCCCGGAAACACTAATCGATCAAACTAACAAACAACGATAAAGCTGGCTTTGAGCTACATCATTTCATCCGACATCTCAACTTCTCTGGCCCTGTGGCCTTTCACCGTCCCTTCATGGCCGTGCAAGTCCCCAACATGCACTCGCGTCCAATTGAATTCTCGCCATGTTTTAAAAATATCAAAAGCTTACTTTCTAAAAATTCAGGTTTTGCTGGAAACGTTTCATCGCCTTGCGGACGTTCTATTGTATGGCCGCTGCCACTATACTCACTCACAGAGAAGGAAAATCGTGGCAGTATTGGATTATACACAATTTGGGCTACACTGAAACCGATCAATACCTTCGTATTGACTTCACAGTGGAATCCGAGACAAAGTTCCGTACGTTTCTCTCACGGTCTTCTATCATCTTCCCAAATGTGTCCATAGTTTATCGAATTGCCTGTATATTGAACTATTTAAATTATTCTTCGTATTAAAACAACTGAAAAGTTATAGAGCATTGATAACATTGTTGTAACATTTTTATCGTGTAATCAAAACTTAGTTTTTAAAATTCCATACTCTAGGTTAGAATATATTCTATAAAATATGGAAAATCGAAAGCGATTCACTCTCTCCATTTTAGTAGTACCAACACTAACTTTGTTTATTGCGAAATTATAACTTTTTAATTAAGTATTTTTTACCTAATGAGAAGCGGTAAATTCATTTCATTTGTATAAATACCATGGTCATTAAGTTAAAAAAACAATTTATGCAGAACATTTGATACAACTATTTCTAGATTATTCAGATTTATTCATCCTGTTATTTGTCGTTTTAAGTTTGATGTGCATTACATGATTGTCTCCGTACATTTATTTGTTTACTTTTTATTTTATTTATCGTTGAAAAAGAGAGTAAAATGCGTAAATGACGCATGGACAAGAAGCGTAATCTGCCCAAGTTCTCTCTTGTCGATTCGAAACGGAAGAACATCTCTCTTTGCGGATGATACGAATATTCTTTGAAATTAAGAATCAGTAAATAGTACAATATCATATATTTCAAATTGGTTTCTTGATGAAAAATTATTAGTAAACGAAGGGAAAACTGTTTGAACGTAGCTTTCCTTTTCGATTAAACAATTGTATAGTTCATTGAAAATGAACGACGTGCAATTGACTGATGTTAAGCAACAAAATATGTCCATTCGGGCAAAACTCAAATGGAATGTCCATTTGAATGAATGGAACAGAGAGTTTAGTTCATTATGTTATGCATTCAGAATTATTTATAATTCAGTCTTCATGTAGCTCGTTGTGTACATTTCGCAAATGTTCATTCCTGCCTGAAAGATAACAATAATATGGGAAACTATATTCTATTGCTTCCAGACTTTTTGATTACAGAAAAACTTGCACAAACAATAGGCAAATCCCTTCCACCTGATTCTTGTAAGCCTCTGTTTATTATAAATTCAGGACATCAGGATTCAGGATTCAGAAATTCAAACATACACGTGTTTCGGGAATTTTTTCCCGTCATCACTGGCTCTACAATATTAAAATTATTTAATATTGATTATTATTATTATTATAGATTAAAATTATTAATGTTATTTAATATTGTAGAGTCACTGATGATGGGATGTACTTTCAGGTCGCTGCCACGTTGTAGTTGGATTATACACAATTTGCTACGTCTGATGTTGATTGGAGAAACCACGGAAAACTCCTGATCAAAGCAGCCGGCCTCTAGATCACTGTGCAGTGGTCTAGTAAACCCTTTTAATGCTGAAGTGGGCAATGTTGCCCACTATATCCTCTACCTTCTTCTTCCTTCTCCTTGTCACTTTCTTCTTCTTTCTGCTCTCTTCTTCCTAATTTATTTATCTTCTACTTCACCACGCTAGCGTTAAATTCATATTGTCTACTACTTGTGGTTGATTCCTCTGATATTCTGAATATATAATCGTGGAGTACCACAATATCTCTGTTGCCACTACAGAATCTACTCTCTTTATTAAGCTAGGACTTCTACGATTGCCTTGCCTCTTGATTTGCGAATCAGTTTTTTTTGTCGAAAATGACGAAAATGTCGAAAAGGGTGGGAAAATACTTTGAGCGAATGTAGATATCTGTAACACTCGACGTAGTAATCATATTAATCAAGTGTCAGTATCAACAGATCTCTTTAAAAACATCACATACTCGTACTTTATTTTCAGTCCAGTAAAATCCTTTCTGCTACATGACTGATACTATATTCAACATCAAAAAGAAAATAATTTTGATTTTAACAATGATATTTTGTCTGTTAGTTACAGAAGTTATCATTCGTACTGCACGATTCTAAAAGACTAAATATGCCTGAGCGAAAAACCTGATCTACGTGGGGTCATGGGCTCGGAAGCTGAAGAACAATTCTCGTTTGAGGCACATTTACCTTTTTATAATTATACAATCAAATGGTAATTAATGCTTTATATACAATTAATAAAAATATCACGTTCGTTTTAGGCCGGGACGCCGCTGGTAGGCCTCAGCTCGTAAAGAGCTGTCGTGCCAAAGTACATAATAGTTTTCGTTGATCTGTATAGTTTCTTATTGTAAGGAAATAGTTATGCATGGGAACTAAAAACTTGGCATATAACCCTCTGTATCATTTTAATTGTTTGATGTAATCTGCCAATGTCTTGTAAAATAAAAACCCTGTATACAAGCTGTGAGAGTCTGACGTGACGGGACTCGATAAGGGAGAAATAGGAAAATGAAGTATATATGACTCGTTTAGTAAATACAGAACAAGCATTATTGAGCTGTCTAAACCTATTTCTTCTCCTCCTCTTCTTTCTCCTCTTTCTTTTTTTATTTTCTTTCTTCTTTCTCTTATCCTCTACCTTCTTCTTCCTACTCCTTGTCACTGTCTTCTTCTTTCTCTTCTCCTCTTCCTACTTTCTTTATCTTCTACTTCACCACGCTTTTGTTAATTTTGCATGATCAAGGGAAATTAGAACACAAAGCGTGCAACACCTTAATGTCAAGCGTGTTGCCTAATAAAACACAGAGACGACAGCGATTTGTGGTGCTCAGCTAAATTTATTTCAGCTTTTCTAGTGAGCTGTTGAAATAAATGTTATACGAACATACTGATAGATTGGGGGTCTAACTGTGAGTGATGGATGGGCGCACGGACGGACGGTCGGACGGTCGGACGGTCGGACGGTCGGACGGTCGGACGGTCGGACGGTCGGACGGTCGGACGGTCGGACGGTCGGACGGTCGGACGGACGGAGAGACACACAGACGCGGAGACACACAGACGGTGAGACAGACAGACGGAGAAACAGACAGACGGAGAGACAGACAGACGGAGAGACAGACAGACGGAGAGACAGACAGCCGGAGAGACAGACAGACGGAGAGACAGACAGACGGAGAGACAGACAGACGGAGAGACAGACAGACGGAGAGACAGACAGACGGAGAGACAGACAGACGGAGAGACAGACGGGCGGACGGAGATTACTTGAATACTATATAAGGATATCGCAGGCAGGAATGGATGAACGCATGTATGAAGGCTGAATGAATTTGAAAAAAATTCTGAATGTGTAATATATTATTCTTAATTTAGTGTTCCATTCAATTATGTAGGTTTTCCATTTGAGGTTCTATTGAATTGAAAGACTTACAAATGTTATCTTAACGTAAGTCAATTGCGTATTGTTCATTTTTAATAGTGCAAGCGGTTGTACCAAATGCAAAACTGCATTGAAAGATGTTTTTTTCCTTTACTATTAATTTGTTTTTACTAAACCGAAATGAAACATCTGAAATCGTACGATTTGTTTCTTTTTTGCAAAGAATATTCGTGTCGTCAACAAAAAGAACTGTTCTTCCCTTTCTAATGGACGAGAGTACATCGTTTGCATGTAAATGAAAGAGGTTAGGACCTAAGATCGAGCCCTGCGGAATCCCAAGCTCAATTGACAAGGAATAGGAAATATAATGTTCTTTTTAGTCAGTACGATATTTCCACTATTCTGTACTCATTTTTTAAGATGCGAGGATACCTAATCTAAGGCAATATAATGAATTCTATGTGAAGGTAATTTTGAAAGCCAAATGTTATAGTTTATGACGTCAAAAGCTTTCGAAACATCTAAAACTATTCCAATACGTTCGTCATTTTAATCCGTTGACGAAGCGACATCTTTAAGAAAAGAAAAGTTTGCTTTTTACGTAGATTTTGATTTTGTAATTTCATGTCGACAGACTGAAAATGCTCCATATTGCCAGGGAGATTTCCATTCGTCTGTAAAAAAGAAACTAATAATAAAAAAGCCTCTCCATTATTTACTAACAAAAGATAAATTAATCAAACAATGCATTTAATTGAGATCCTTTTCTTGTGAAAATTAACTTGCATTTTCTGTTTTAAAAATATCTGGAAATATTCCTGGAAGTATTGAAATGGGAGATTACAAGAGTTTACCAATTGTAATGGCGGGTGCGCGAGCTTTTAATAACAATCCGGAAATTCACCTATACCATCAGAATATTTTTTTAACGACCAAGGATTTCATTGGAAGAAGATTGGGAAACAAACATCATATCCAAACATTTTGGGGAATAGCCTGATTTTTTTTGTTGTTTTTTGCTTTAGACCTTTTGTGAGAGCAACTGCAAATCTTTAAAAGTGTTGCTGTAGAGTATGGCGTCTGAGGTCAGATGTTCATTTCTCTGTCATTATCTTTGAAAGTATATTATTTATATAATTTCTTCTGGATATGGTCGTATTTTACTTTCTCGCCTTTGTTCGTAAGAAGGGGAAGCATTGTAATTGTGCGTCGAAAATCGGCAAATTTGCGACAAAAAAACTCCTATTGAATGAAAATTTGGATAAATGCTGTTCCTCTATGTTGCCAATTCTTCCTCTAACACGTTCCCTAGTCAGAACAATTTCTATGTTTTTCTACGACTCCATAAGCAATACAAAATTAAACCTTAATACCGAAAAATCGATGGACGGCAAGACGTGTCTGCCCGTGGTCAACGCTAGCGTGAAAGTGTTCACACAATTTTCTCCAAAATTGATATTCCCCAATTGATCTAAACAAAATTAAGGCCCTGAGAGTTTGACGTGGATATTTTGGTTTATGAAGATAATGAAGCTGAAAGCAACATTTTCAAAATTTTCTCAAAAATTCGCCACTTTTTTAAATAACTGAGTGCTCGGATAGCATACAGAACGCTTAATGGAATGACGTGGGTCTTATTTTCGTCCATGTTCCCGATTTTTTGAAAATTCCAAAAATTCCATTTTTTGGCTCAACTTCCTACAGCTACATTATTGAAGATAGAAAGTTTTTTATAAATCAAATCTATTGTTAAAATGCAGACCTTGAAATAAGGTCAATTTTTCGAAAATAGTTTTCGCGTAATTTTGCGTGAAATACGAGTATAGGCAAATTTTTAACAATTATTTTCTCAAAAACAGCTCAAATTTTTTTTCTTTAAATTTTCTCCTCATATTTATATCAAAGGACGGTAAAAAAATTATGCTGGTGCTATTTTCTAAAATTAACATGGCAAAAATACGATATCAATGATAAAGATTTTTGTCTTAAATAAAATTTCTTCTAAAAAGTCAAATCTTTAAAATAGGTCATCTACATTTTTAAAAAGTGTAATTTTCTCGTAATTTCTGATTAAAGTTATTAGAATTTACAAAACAAATTTTCTCAAAAATATCTCCAAATATTTTTCTTTACTGTTTTCCATTAATAGAGCCAAGGACGTGTTAAAATAGAGTATGTCTTATTTTCGTTGAACTTTCTGAATTTTAAAAAATAGCAAAAGTTATAAATAATGCGAGAAAATATATGCTGTGGTAGCCCTACTGATTATACTACGTTACACGTTGCTTTATTTTTCGCGACTGATAAGTTTTCGTCATTGTTGCCTATGGTATGTCTTTGCATGAAATCTTTTGTATTCGGAAGGAGGCATAAAAATCGGAGTCTGTCAAGACCAACATATTAAACTCCTTCACATTTAAGAATGCTACTACTCACAATCAGTCGCGATTTATTTAGGTTAGCAACGATTTCCTGGTCATTCGCGGCACCACTTGTAGGACTCAGCACTATTCGGAACTACGTTGTGTTTAATTAATATTTAGAAAATGTTAAGAATTAAGTGAAGACGTTATGCATTGGATATTGTAGGGAAGAGTTAATTTTTCGGTGTCCTCTCGTCCTAGCTGATTATCAGTATGTTTCACATCACTTATATTCTTTGTTTGTCACATAAGTAATTACATAGCTTTTTGCAGAAATTTCGTGATCATAGAAGTAGAAATAATTGTTGCTTCATAAAAATTTTATTAGCTCAGTCATGGTATATTACAAAAGTCACTAACTTCTAATACGCACAGAAATTGAAAGAAAACTACTCAACGTCTGATCACATGAGAAGAGGTTTTATTGAATACCCAAGATCTTTGTAAAAATTCAAAAACTTCTGTATTAATGTGCACAGAAATTGAAACAAGACTATGCAGCCTCCGATGTGATTTGCTTTTTTACGTGTTGCCCTACGGAACAGCACCTATTTTATGCAAAGAACTGTTGTACTGTTTTTATAATAATATTTAATTACAGGGTTATATGAGAGCACTTTAATTGTTGTTCTTGAGCAGTGTGAGTGATCCATTTTGATAAACAATTTTCTGTTGTTTTGTCCAATAGAATTTTTGCTGCTGCATGCCACTACTGTATAGTATAATTTACTACGCCCCAGAGATCCCATCGTAATTTTTGAGTAACTAAACCACGATAGAAACTTGGTTGTGTTTTTCTGTGCATATTATTACTCATGATTTCAGGATATACCACCAGAAAATATTTTTTGAGATAAAACGACTCCATAAGCAATAAAAAATTAAAAACCGAACGGGTCGCTATAAAATTTTAGCATGGAATCTGGCGGTACAACTGGATAGTTTTCGCGTTGCGCAATTTGGTGTCGTCATTCGAATGGCAAGAGTTAAAAGGGGCGGCAATCGCTCTTGCTATCTGTGCGACTTTGTGCAGGAAATCGACGACGCGCGCACGCCCGCACAATCGCAAGCTTTGGAACTCGAGATATGCTGAGGCAGAGTGATTATGTTCCTGGCCGCAGCGCGCACTAGCGCTCCTGCTGCCATGCCAAAGGAATGGACGATGCCCCTGTAGGCGCCTCCGCGCACGTACGTGCAGTTTCTGGGGACGTGGTGGGTCTAATCTTCGATGCACACGCTGTTAGATTCCTTTTGACTGATTGATTGATTTATTAGTGATTCCGGGTACGTCAATTGCTAAGGTCATTAGCCCGAGGCCCATTTGTTATGGTACTGCTCCGGCATTCGCTCGGTGGTGTTCGAAAAAACGGAGGGAAAGTAGTACCCTTTCCCTGCTGAAACGTGGTATACAGGTATGAGGTGCACGTACACGTCGGCTTGCGGGTCTTCCCTCTTTCGATCTCTCACCAGCAGAGCACCGCCTCGAAGGTTTAACTTCGACTGGTCTCCCGAATGTAGTGTAGTGCATGTAAATGTATGTATGAATATGTGTGTGCGTGTGTGTGTGTGTGTGTGACGAGAGAACAAGAATGAAAAGGGAAAGATCGCGCGCGGTCAGTGGCTCGGTTTTTGTTATCGTATTGTTCCTGGTATTGATCGGCAAAACCACAGAAAACCACCGATCAGAAAAAACCGACCGCTGGAATTCTCCTTCAGAAAGCGGCTGAATTCGACCTGGCTGTGTGGCTAGTGTCGAAAAGTCTGCCGCCATCGGGACTCGAACTCTAGGACGCCTCAAATAGCAAAGGGAGTAAATTCGATTCCTTCATGGAGTGTACCAATCGCAAATAGCGCAAATCGCAGTAGCACCTGGAGACACCTTCGGGGTTTCTCTAAAATCGCTTCTCAGATCCTTCTGAAACTTCTGGTACAGGACCTTTGACTTATAAATAACATAACGTAGCGCCTCCAGCAGGCATTTTTCATATTATAATGCTTTATGTGTGCTTTGTAAATTTAGAATAAAATACATTAAAAACATTGCAATTGCGCTGTTCGTTTGTACTTGGGTTTGGAAAGTTACATGAAAAATGTTGATGAAAACAAATTGTTTTAATTTTTTTATAAATTTAGGTTGTAGTACCGTCAATCAGATTAATCAAATCGTAATCTGTCTAGGAAATGTCGGAATGAGTTTTGTAAATCACAGCGTTTCACCAATGTACTCGTTGAAACCGGCTAAGAAATGTGCCAATCGATTTGTGTTGTTGAGAGGAATCCAATGAGCTATTAGGAACTTTAATCACAGTGTAGTGTACAGTAATCGACAACATTCTCGACCATCTGCGGATACGCAGTTCGAGTTACGAGTCCCAGTTGATCACATCTGTAGGTACCCTAAGACACCCATAACGGTGTTGGCATTGTAGTTGCCTACAAAAAAAACCACTCGTCTTTAGAGAAGTTTCTTAAAATCTTCTGGATATATCTGCAAAAATCTGATTGGTTCCCCGCCAGGATTCCGAGACGCGTCACATGACACCTGATTTGTCTCGATCGGTGAACAGGAAGGGGTGTAACCATAACGGATGGACGACATAGGGACCCACGTTTCTCGAAGGATAAAAGGAAGTTTGAAACGAAAATAATTTAAATTTTGCATTAAAGAAATTGAATTGAATTCTATTATAAAAAATAAGCAAATAGTTCGCATTTTAACTTCATTGTTTTGCAGTTGTTGTTTATTGGGTGTTATTCCTTTCGTTTTCAACTTGATGCATTTTCGTACAGTTCATGACTAGAGTAAATGCAATTTTTTCCCTCACTGGCGCTAAACGACCATACGCAATAAGTTTAACCTTGGCTATATGATGGACGGGGGGAATTTATTGCATATGAAAAGTCAGTTGTGCATTACCCCTGTTAGGTGGAGACTCCCTCTGAATTGCATCAGTGACTTGCGAAATAAATCTCAAGACTCTCACAGATTTCATACGTCAAAGAAAGTTTCCGAAGATAAAAATTAATCAATGCAATCAATGGTAGAGTAAACATCCCGGAGATGTTTAGAATACCAAATAATGCGAGTACTTTCAAACTTGATTGACAATTTCCTCTAATTTTACAATGTCGTCAAATAAGACATGTTTATTCCAATTTAGATTGCAGTTTGTAAACACAAATTTAAAGTATGTTCTTGGTCAAAGCAAGCTCCTGGTTTCAGCGTAAAGGAGAAAATATATTTTAAAAAATAGTTTCTGGTTTTTTCGTTTGTTCGAAGCCCACTTGGTAGTGTATTTATTATAATGCGTATTATTTAGACGTCTCAGTAATATCAAAACTCCATAAGGTGTTGCATATTTTGTTCCATTACTCATGCGAAAATTATTTGTCGACACATTGGAATATTTATGCTGATCAGTCAAGCGTGTTTTTACGAATATGTCCATTGAGGCAAATATTCAATAAAAATGGCAATGATACTATTATATGATATTTTGAATTGTACTAATGTGTGTTCCGTCTGCAAACGCTGAGACCTACATTTTCAAACCAGAATGATGGACAACAAAGTTCCACTATTTTCCGCTGTTTCAATAGTTCTGCTTGTGCGAAAAATGTCAATTTATTTAGTACAATGTAAACTGAAGTATAAAATGCCGATTATTCTTACCTCAGAGAAAATACAAACCAATGGCAAATTGTAAGGAGTTACATATATTATTACATACGGTAGATATTATTTAGAGAAACCCAACGGATATTTTTTGAAGAAATAATTAGTTCACTATAGAATTTTTTATTCTAGTCTTTGATGCAAACATCGAAAGCAATAATTCAACATTTGATAGACAAATACGTTTAGTAAAAATAAATAATTACGGAAGATAAAAAAGAATATAACGAACAGTCAATTCTGGGTCTTATGTATGTGTACATCTCAACGTTTATATTTTACCTAGAATATGTTCACTAGAAAAAATATTCCATTCATTAAATAAATTCTACATTAATTCACAAATTTGTTAAAATACGCACACGAATCTGTTACGGAAAACACGTTTAATATATGAGGGCTTTTGTTGTACATTTATTCAATTTCGAAAGAAGAGAGATCAATCGAATCAGGGAAGACCAAATTAGCGGATATTCCAGAATTCTGGCAAACGGGGAGGGCTCTTAGTCCCTTGGGAAAGCCTCTTAGCCCAGAATTGTAATTTTTACTTCCAAATTTATTCTTTTACGACAGCATTCATACTGGCGTCTCTTACCATGCCCCACAACGTTCCTAAGAAAACTATTGCCAGCTGTCTGGTTCTTGAGTTCAATGGCCTGTGAGGTCGACCTTTATATCTCCAAGGTCATAACTACTTAGGATTGCAGTATCAAAAATATTCCTAGCATATTAACGGGCAAAAAGTATCGCTATAGTAAACTTTGAATAAAATTCATAGGTGTATGTTGTTATCTACTTATTAACTTCTTATGTATGTTGTTATCTACTTCATGTCTGAAAACAAAAATAAATCATAAAATTTATAGAAAAATTACCACTGCAATTGGTTAGGAATAATAGCTCAAGTTTTCCATTAACATTGTTGTATATTGTGAGTCGTGTAAATGAATGAATTGTTAAAGCTATCTTTTATTGAGAGCTAAATTGCTGACAGAATTATGTATGCCTTCCCGTTTCTTAAGACTGCAGTCTTTTTCTTAACAAACAGTCCTATGTTTTGTAGGCGCCGAGTTTCGAAGTGCCCTCAGTTATCAGTAGGTCAAAGTGCGTGCGTGTGAATATGCATATGTTTGAACGCGCGTGCATATAGAGATAACGGCTTGCGCTTCCTATGTCTGAAGTTATAAATTGTGAAAAAGCTTAATCTAATTGGGAATGTTATTGGGATGATACGTTGAACATAGAATTGCAGTCTATGTAGTTTCAAATGAACATCCATAATCATTGCAAGTATCATAAATTGAACTGCTGCCCTTTATAGGAAACCAGCGACGGCAGATAAATGACCGATAACTGACACTGACAAAAATAACTGTGGCCATGAAAAGCTTATCTTTTTATGTAAGACAAAGGAAACTCTCCGAAAAAGGAGATAACTCTATCGACCCACAGTGCTCGTGCTTCGAAAACAGTCTCTGCTGACACGAAATCTCAGCTGACGATGACACTGAATCAACAGTAATAAAAGCGTGCATTTGACTGACAGCAGCTATGACTGATTGCATCACGAAGTCGTTTCAGGCATTCGTGATTGGTAGCAAATAAAATACAAACTCAATCCGGGTACAAATCACAATAAAAGTTCGAGTACGTTAATGTGCTTCGATAATCTGTATCGTGATTCCGTAAATGCGCGAACATCAATAGGTATGCAAAACATATCTCTACATGTACATTATCGAAAATCAGAAAACTAAGATGTTCACTCTGGGTTGATATAACGTCGCACAATAAAAGTCAGGCGTCTGAAAAATGTTCGTTTGTGAGTTGAAGCGAATAATATTGGGAAAATAGTTGATTTTTACTAGTAAAATTTTCAAAAATATAGTTTACAAAATTTTCGAGATGTGGTCTTCTTTCTATTTTGCACTAAAAGGCTCTGCTTAGATGACAATCGTTCTCCTGCAAAATGAGAAATTTTGAGATGTCTCACTTTTCTTGCATACCGACGATCTGCTACGTTCTCGTGCTTTCGCACCAAGTGAACGCCCTTGGCGTAAATAGAGTGGGACAGTCAGTGCTCGTGCCGTGGGTGCTAGTTTGGGGGAGGAAAAGTAATTATAAAGTTGATTTTTTTCCAGTACAAAATTATTTTTTATCTGTTTCAAATTTGTAGACGTATTGTTTCTTACGCAAGATACACTGATTTTTTCTAAGAAATATAATATCCCAAACGTTACACTTTTTCACAAATTAAATAATTCAGACATTCCCATAAATATTAACGTAGAAAATAAATCCATAAAGAATCTTAGAAGAGCAGAATCGTGTTAGGAACGGTAGTGATAAAGTACTGTCGTCGGTATTTTATATGATTCTGCAGAGCATTTCTCAGGATGCCCTAAGAGTTTGCGTGAGCTATGAATTATGATGGTAATCAATACTGTCTCAAAAATTATAGCGATTGAAGTTTTCCGTTGACAAGTAATACATCACCTCTCTGTTAACATCATGCTCACTGTCAGATCAGAAAGAAATAATCTCGATTGCAGAGTTACATCTGAGGTTCAATAGAGCAGATACCAGACTACGCCTGTTGCAACGGCGCCTACCTGCCTACCTCACTTGCTTCATCCCCTGACGCTGCCGGAACACGATACTTCCTTCGGACACGCACTCCGGATGAAAATGAGATGAATAAAAAGTAATTACAGTCAAATGCAGCTGAATAATGTCCGTGTAGGTGCGTGCAAAAGATTCGAATAATAAATCGAAATGTTCAATCTGGTACAAATAAAATTGTATTTATCGAGGCAGCATTACAGTGCGATGTACAAGTGAAATAGATATTTTTTTGTTAAAAGGGAGACGAAAAATGATTATATATTTAATATTATTATTACAGTGATATCCTCTTGTATTAGACCCAATCAAATAATTCAATTAATTACATTTCAAATGCATCTTGCATAAAACACGTTTCGCGACCCAATTAGTCGCATCTTCGTGTTCTGTTATACAGTTTTAAAAACAATTACAAACGTATCTTTCTCATAGTATAAAATTTAGAACAACATTATTTATTTATAATGTTAACTTATTTTATTACTTATTTTTAACTTAATTTATTAACTTGTTTTATTACTTTGCATCTGCAGACCTCCAACAAACCGCGCTTTAGATTACTAAAGTTTCTTAGAAAATCTTGAGATAACTCTGAACAAAATTAGTAATCGCTCTTTTGAATCTCTTGTTAAATGTGAAAATCTTAGAATTGATTTTCTGGACAAATCTCGTGAAAAAGAGCAGTTTTCTTTAAATTTAATTCATTCTTATAATTTAGATATTACAGTGAATGTACCTGAATGCTGTTAAATGAAAAAATCAATTGATCAAATCGTAATTAACAAAAAACCAACTAGATATGAAATAAAAACTAATGGTCTAAATAACAGAGACCATGATGCACAAATTCTTACTGTCAACAATCAATAACTTAAACACCAAGACATGAAATAATTGAGGCATGTGTACATTATTACTGGAGCTAAAATAAAATTATTTACGGACAACGTCCTGCAGTAATCATGGGGCGCGTATTATAGTTGTTGAAACAAACGACAAATATAATTTATTTTTCTCGAAGCTTTCATTTCACTTTAATGCTTTCTTTCCTCCTAAAAAGAGAAAATTAAATATTTCACGGAAAAGCAATACTTCAAAAAAGCAAGCAATAATGACATTGTATGAACACAAAGGTACTCGTTACTTATTTTCTAAATATAACGTACTACCCGGTTTCCCTTACGTTTCAAAATACAATAAAATTAAGGAAAGTAATATTATAGGCAAAAGTAATGGAAAATAATCAGCATAACATAACTAAGGCAATGTGGAATATCTTAAAAAATATGATTACATCATATCGAAACTTTATACAGAACGGTGTTTTATGGGATAATGATAGAGGTAAGCAATGCGGTAAAAATTGCAGGTCTCCTCAAGCAACACTTTTGGAGAATTGCGGTTGATCTTATGAAGGGATTAAAACCACAAAATTCAACATCATACGTTCCTCCAACATTTTGCAATACGATGTTTGTTTTAAAAAATCCAGTGAAATCCTCAGAATAGCCAGTAAACTAAAAAGTAAAAATATTCAGCTGGATTATATGAATGTCTTAAATGATTATTAAAAGCCTGCGTTTATACACCCGTTAACTCACATTTTCAACGCTTCTTTATACATAGGAAAATTTCAATATATAATAAAGATAAATTTGTAGAAATAATCTTAACCACAATATAATACAGAGGTTATTTAATATATGATAAAATCTGCGTCCAAATTAGTTTCGGGGAGAATTTCCCCATCCTCAGTGGTGCGACATTAAATTCATCTATAAACATGGGCAATTTCAACAAGATAATAAATACATAAAATTTAAATATGTCTAGGAATCAAATAATTAATAATGAATTATAAAACTTACTAACGTAAAGTTGACAAAGTGTATATACAGAGAATAATAATATCATGTAACAAATCAACATAATGCCCAACATTCAAAGGTTGAAATGAGTAGAGCACGTTCTCTTGAAATCCCCCTTTCCGAGATCTGTCGCTGGGTACGCAGTACGATTGTTCACGTGCACACCGGCTCTTCGTAAACAATATTGTATCTAATACGAGCGTATTGTATTCAGAAAAATCCAAGGTAATTGAGACTGATGGTATCGCGGATTACGAAAAAACTCGAATTAAACGGAAACAAGGATAATACATTACGGAATTTTCAACTACTATGTACAACCAAGTAAAATTTATTGTGCAGTTACTATTAAAATTACATATAAATACATATATGAGCGCGAACCGGTCAGAACAATGTAGCAGACTGACTGATACTGGCACTGACCGCCGCACACGTGACCTTCGACGCAATGTTACCAACCCGTCAAGAGCCAGCTCTTAATTATCGCCGCGTGTTTGGTGAGTTCGCGTACATCAGGCCACCTCAGATTGCACGGAATCTCGGAATAGCGAAGCTCGGATTACCGCGATGCTACTGAAGTTCGAACAAAACTCGCATTGCTTCGTGAAGACTCTAGTCTTCACGATTACTTCTGTAGAGGTAGGACATTATTTGCAGATTCTCCGCATCCATTTGAAGACCTGATATCACTATAATGAAGGTTTTTCACGTTTTTGCAGGTTTGCATTTTCTGATATATGTTAATACGTATTATATATATATATATATATATATATATATATATATATATATATATATATATATATATATATATAATACGTATTAACATTTTCATTAGAATAAAAATGCAATCATTAAAATAAATTCCATTCCATGGTGGTCAACTTTACGAGGCAATAAATGATTGAAAAACGCTGCTTTATCTCTGACAATCAAGAAAATTTCTCGTCCACACAAGCTTTTGGACTTTATAATCCAGTACGGAGATGATAGCTTTCTTCCGACCTTTAAAGTGACAATTAAAAATCGACGTGACGACAGCAGTACCCATTGCTAATTGTGAGGGAGCGTGCAGCAAATAGAAGCTACTCCCTCAAGTCTATGATCTTCTATGGGTAGCAACCGCTGTGTTACATTGTACTTCTGAGTGTAGAAAGAAGAAACAGAACAAACAAATCTAAATTAAATAATTGATCAGTTTGCATTGGCAAAGGCGAGATGATTGTCAGTTTAGCTCATTTAGTTTGAGTATTGTAACGCAATACATTCATTTTTTTTATCAGCCTGTCAATTTATATTATGTATTTGTTCATTCTAATTGTAATGTAATTTCACTCTCTTTTGTCACTATTTCCAAAATTTTTGTAATTAAGTTATGAAAAGGAATTCGAGGGCAAATTCAATTCATATTTTTATACAATAAAATATTTGTCTGTAATTTTTTGTTTAATACCTACTTAGTACTTATTTGAAGATACTCTCGTTGCGAACCCGCTCTTAGGAACTAGATACCGAACAGAATTGCCAAATTGTTCACGTTAGGGGTGGAGGGCGAAATGGGAAGGACTTTCCCAGCCATTTTACTTAATTACTTTACTTGTATATTTTCACACGTAATGATCATGCTCTGTAATAGACTGAAACTAGTGGTGCTACAAAATGGCACAGAAAGAAAAAAATGTTTGAGCTTAACAGAAACCAAAGTGATACTACAGAATGACAGACTCTCGTAGTAAAGTTTTTAAATTTCCTTGGTGTGGACTGCCTTTGTCTTGCCCCATCCTCTTGTCAGCTACCATCCAGCGCCACCCAAAGTCCATTTTTTGACGTTTTCGGTTTCCTAATAATAGAAGCGAAATTTTTGAGTATTCGACAAACTTCTTTTAAATTGTTTTGAAGCATTTTAACTCGCAAATGCAATAGTGTTTACAAATCGCTGGGAATGTGCATATTAACGACTTGAGAGGTATTTGAAAAAATACATTGGTGTAATTAAAAAAAACAAAAGAATACCCCTGAGGAACTTAATGTCATTTTTTACAGTGCAATTAGCACCACCCGTTGGATAAAATTGAAGAAAAAAATTGGAGCTTTTTTTTAGAAAATGGCGTTTGAGAGTTCCTGAAATTATGGAATTTTGAGCTCATTTTAACATAAAACTTGATTTTTCAAAAAACAATTTATTACATTATTTAAAGCACACGTACTCATAAATACAATAGTGAACAAATTGCCGCTAATGTTAATATTAACGACGAATTTTTGAAAGACACAAAATAATAGACCAATATGGCGTTTATGCCATCTTATAGAATGCATTTAGCAATATCCCTATCAAATGCGTAAAGAAAAAAGTTGGAGGCGTTTTTGAGAAAATCTGCTTTTCGTCATTTTTTAAAATTGCAAAAATTGCACGCAATATTGCACGAAAACTACTAAAATTTTCAAAAAATGTACATGACCTTAATGAAAGAACAAATTATGGACAACAAATTTCATTTAAAGGAAAAATCGCTATCTTCAATTTTGAAGGAAGACACCGAAATAAATTCAAAATTTTGTAATTTTCGAAAATTCAGAGTTAACCGTGAACATCGAACCCATGTCATCTTTATAAGTGTATTTTCCTCTATTCTTACAACAAATTAGAAGAAAAAATTTGGACCCGTTTTGGGGAAAATATTCAAAATGTCCCTGGGGCATTATGAAAAGTACCCCAAGCTTTGAAGAAACGTTTTCAAACTCACAGCGCTTCGAGTCGAGCCAGATTGACTGCCGAATATTTTCGAAAAAATCCTACGTATGGTTTAGGCGCTAGTGGGGTTGACAGATGGACAGACATTTGGACAGACAGACGGACAGACAGACGGACAGACAGACGGACAGACAGACGGACCGACAGACGGACCGACAGACGGACCGACAGACGGACCGACAGACGGACCGACAGACGGACCGACAGACGGACCGACAGACGGATCGACAGACGGATGACAGACGGACCGACAGACGGACCGACCGACAGACGGTCCGACAGACGGACCGACAGACGGACCGACAGGCGTACCGACAGGCGGACCGACAGGCGGACCGACAGGCGGACCGACAAACGGACCGACAAACGGACCGACAGACGGACGGACGGACAGACAGACAGACGGACATACGCGCAGACGGACATACAGACACATAGTCTGAAAAAATACTTTTTCGGTATAAGGGGACCTCAAAACGCGTATTTACGTTGAAACGGAATCTCTGGAAATCGATTTTTCGCAGCATTACATAACTTTCTCTCTACTACATATACGAGAGAGTAAAAATGTCGTAAGCTTAATGAAAAAAGAAACGATGCATATTTTGGGGCGGTGCATTTAGCTTTGGAGAGGAAGTGGTTTCATGATGTAAAGATATTTGTGACGTAAAAATATCTAAGATCGACTTAAGATAAAGCTTCAGGATAGCTTTACTCATATTTCAGGATACGTATTTTCTGAATAATAATCACATTCATTATTCTCGCATTTCTATTACGTTCAAAGCATATCATTTAAAATGATATTGCTATTTCTTCAGAAGAGTAGCCAATTGCTCTGTTTTAATCCATCACCAATCTTACAAATCGGAGTTCTTTAAGATAACGTATCTTAAATATGCAGTATACTGTGTGCGCATGCGTGCGTGTATCTGCGAGGGTTTAATGGTTACAAATTCCTCATATCTCGTAAGATACGTGACGGCTTCAGATGTTATGCGAAAAATACTGAACCAATCGACCTTCACAAAATAATCTTTCAGCTGATAATAATCGCGAGTTGAATGTCCGATAGTATGTTAGTTGCAGTTTGAACTTGGATTTTCTTACAAGGCCTTGTAATCTTCCTCCAGTTGTTTCTAACGTAAATGAAATTGATAATGTAAAAATAACTGACTTGCAGTTTTCAACATCAAAGCGATGAGATACTTTTTTCACAAAGTGCATTCAGTTTTGCTTACCAAAAACTAAAACTGTAATGGCTAATTGTTAAAAATTAACATGAGAAGGAAGATAGTAGTAGGAATAATATAGTTTATAAAATTGATCTTCTCGACAATTGATCAAACAAATCCTACACATATGCACTCACGCTTTCTCTCTGTCTCTGTCTCTCTCTCTCTCTCTCTCTCTCTCTCTCTCTCTCTCTCTCTCTCTCACTCACTCACTCACTCACTCACTCACTCACTCACTCTCTCTTTCTTTCTTTCTTTCTCTCTCTCTCTTTCTCTCTCTCTCCCACACACACACACACACACAATGCACGCGTGCGCGCACACACTAATTGATCGAGAACACTGTATTTTGTTTGGACGCACCATGAGTGGCAGTTCAGAAATCATAAAAACTACTTCCGATACGCAGGTTATGATCCATGCTCTCGAAATGCGTAATCAAAGAAATGTTAGAACTTCAGTGCTAATAACATCCGCACACGTGCAAAGTGACAATTTAAAAAATGCCCAATTTGCATAATTGTTTTAATCTTCACTTCTCCTCGTAGAATTACACAGTTTTTAACTGGTTCAGACATTAAATAAATAAAGAATGAAAGAAATCTGAGCGAAACTTTTTATTTCGCATAGATGTTTTACTCTATACACGGGTGTCGTGTAAAAAATCTTTATGAAATATTTGTTAGTGAAATTTGACTAAGTTATAAATACATTTTCTAAGTTATTAATATCTTTACTTCACACCAAAATGATTAAATGATTGAATGACAAAATGACTATTTCTTTGTACTGTCAGAATCTAGAACGGTAGAACAGCAAAACATTCCTTGTCGCTAGTGCAGAAGTTCATAGCTGAATTGGCGACCAGTGAAAAGTAGTGACATGAAATTTAAAAAAACCTGAAGTCACTTTTTTAAACAACATGTATCATATAAGACCGATGGAACATAACGGGTTCGTCGTAAAATGCCATGCCCTTTTTTCGAAGAGTCTGTGGGTGTTTCCTTGCTAGTTCAGACGTAAGTTTTATTGGTGTTTCCAGCCGCGCAACTTATACGGCCATTAGTCCCGTACGTGTAGTGCATCATATATCGTGGGCTAGATACTGAGATCCGGCGCCGAACTACACGTCAGCTTGCTGAAGTTCCCCCTCCAGGTGGCGCCATCCCAGCCAGGACAAGCCCCAATCTGTCGACATGTGGTAGCGTAGTACATGCGTGTGTGTGTGTGGTGTGTTTGTGTGTGTAAAGGGAGAGGAGGGGAGAAGGATGAGGAAGGAAAGATCCCTCGCAGTCCGTAGCTCGTATATTACTACACTCTCCGGTATTCGCCTGGTATTAATAGTAAAAATAACAGAAAACTACCGATCAGAGCAGCCGGCCGCAAGATTCCTCCTCCAGAGAAAACTCTCTTCAATATAACGAACTGTTTATCTTCGATTCTCAATAACTGATGAACTGCCGATGATTTACGATTTCTTTTAACCAACCTTATTACACGGTAAAGGTTCCTTTCGCGACCATTTAATCACATGCAATTCCCGCATTTAACAATTTGCATTTCTCAGAGAACGACATTTAGTTTAATACACACATTTTACCTCCTCCTAATTCCAAAAGCGAATATGAGAGATTTAAGAAGCTTTTATTCATGTATTGTTTAAGTTTAAGGGCTCTTCAACCGCTGATCGTCGCTCATGACTTCAGAGGTTCACGAACGACGATCTAATGAGTGGCAATATTGAGGAGGGGAATGATGAAGCAATGGTAAAAGTTAGAACTGGGGGGAAATCCACCAAGATCTCTCTATGTCCACTCCAAATTCCACATGGATTAGCCAGGGATTGAAGCTGGGCCCCAGCGGTGGAGAACGAATGTTCTGGCGTTTGCGCCACGAGTTTCCTCCCCACACCCCGCCCACGGAGCTTCGACACAGATGCGAATTGTATTTTTGTTGCAGTGATACAATAATGCATCTCAATTCCCTCGCATATTAATAGGAAAGTGTTTACCCTAACATTAATGCAGCATTAAAGAAAGATTTATTCTTACTCATTTTTCCAGAACTGATCCTAAAAAAAAATTAAAAAATCGTAACCTGGTCAACAGCTCCTCTCGCCCAGTTTGGTGATAGATTGATTGTTAGTGATTCTGGACGCGTCATGTGCCAAGGTCATTAGTCCCGTAAGTGTAGTGAATGTTTTCCTCGGTAGTTGGCGGTTGTCTTCCCCCGCTGAATGACGAGATCCGGCGCCGACCTACCGTCGCCTAGTGAGGTTTTCCCCATTTAGGTACCTCTCACATGCCGGGCACCACCCCAGCTGGGACAAGCTCTAAGTTCCCGACCGGTCTCCCGGCATGTGCGGTAGTGTGCAGCATATTAGTGTGTGTGTGTGTGTGTAAATAAGGGGCGAGGATAAGACACGGAAGAGTAAGGAAAGATCGCGCGCGGTTTGTGGCCGGTTTTGGGGGTAGCGCTCCGGCATTCGCCTGAAGTTGATAGGAGAAACCAAGGAAAACTACCGATTACCAGCCAGCCGTTATAATTCTCCTCTAGGCAGTGACTGATTTCGTTCTAGCTGACTCGCTAGGGTCTCAAATTCTGCCACCGTTGGGACTCGAACCTAGGACCTCCCGGTCAGAGGCACTGCACTGACATCAATTAATACCCTGAGCCACCTCCCCCGCACCCACCTCGTTCGGCATGCCACTCCTCCCACGCCGGCGCCTGCACCTGTCCTTTCGTGACCTCTGTCGTCGTTGGGAGGCCGCGCAGGTAGGAAGAGAGGTAGCGGTTGCGGCTGCTCAGCGCCCGACAGCGACAGCGTACGCATAGCAGGGAAAGTAAGGACGTGAGGGGGGGTCAGGGAAAGTGATCCGAGAGAGAGACGACAGATGGCCACTACCGGTTTCCTCCACACGTGAGCTCCTGCGCGGTTGCATGTTGGAGCTAGGACCAAAGCTAACGAGACTACGAAAAGGTTGTATTAATGTGAAGAGCGTATTATATGAGGATTTTTTAGATTTCTAAGAAATTCTTGTCCGCACGTCAGTTAGTTTATGAATCACAACACCACCGAAACCGTGCAGAGGATATGCCCAAAAATTGATATTACCCAAATGATGTGGCCGAACTGGTCGATCTAGCCGAACAAAGCTTGTGAATTTGAAATGGGTCGTTACATTTTTGGAAGGGTAATTTACAACAAGTCCTGGAACGATTTCAAACTTCTCTCAAAACTGCCTCACTTTTATTTTTTTTATTGTTATCTCGAATGGAGTTGCACTTAGAAATGTGGTATATACCTGATTTTCTTTAAACTTTTGAATTTTCGAAAATTGCGTATGTTCACTTTTTCTACCTTCTCCTACGACTGCTTAATTGAAAGTAGAGATTTTTCATAATGAAATTTGTTCTATAAAATTAATTTTTTAAATACTACCGTGTGTATTTTTTTTAAAAAATGGGTAGTTCGCGTAATGTTGAGTTAAATCATGACAAGTGTTCAAATATTCTTAAACAATTCACAGAGGCATGAATTGGCTCAGTGAGGTGATTACCAAGTGAAGTAACCCGTCGCAAGCCGCGAAAACATATTCAATCAAGTTCAAATTGACAAAATGTTGTCAATGGTTCTGCTATTATGCGACGAGACCGTTATAAATATTACCAGACAGTATGTGCCGTTTGAGCACCATAAGTGTTCATTGTCACTTTCATTGGAAAGGTAGTTGATAGATAACCTATGACAGGTTATCTATCAACTACCTTTCCTTTGATTAAATAAAACCGCTATCAACTGGTTCATGTCAATGTTCTGCAACAAATTTCTATAATATCCTAGAAATCTTGTAAATGTTCATTTGAAAATAAGAAACCTATGTTTTAATTATAAGTATTGCATAATTGTATTGTGCCAAATCTGAAAAGACTTGTAACGAGAGTAGTAGGAATGTTAAAACGATCCTCATTTAGTAAACATTTTGCCTAGAAATAGGTGTACCACAGACAGATCTCAAAAGCATTATATGTTTATTTTTTCCAAAGGAAAGTAAAATTACACATTGTTCTATTTTCTACGACGATCAGTGGACTCAGAGCTATTTTCTTAAAAAATGTATAATATATTTTTAAAATAGTATTTACAAGGTTTAATGTTGTTTAATAAATATGAGGAATGTTTTGAATACGATTTGTGTATATTAGAAAATGTATTTTTAAATTAATGTAATATTTTAAGCATTCAACCTGTTTATATCGTAAATTTCAATTATTCTAGTGTAATGAGTGGAGAGTGAATGCTGCTCCCTTAGATCTGTTAATGCCCACTGGCCGGCAGGAAAAGCGTCAAGGATTTCAATCGCGGAGCCCAAGTCGGTCCCATGGGTAAGGAAAGGTCGCTATGAGTCGAAGCCGCGTTCCGTCGCACCTATTGGTATGCTGCTAATGCAGCGCCTCTCCTTCCCTCTGCACGCCTGCCCCCTCCACGCACCTCCTTCCCCTCCTACGCCTTCTTATCCACTGCGCGTCTCTCTGTTCATCTTAGCCGTTCGTTGTCGCACCTTGCCTCTCCGTAGTAGGTCTATGATCTTTTTTATACAGTTTCGCTGGCTTAATCGCGCTATCTGCTTTCCTCCGGTTCTCTGACATTCTCTCCCGCAGGCCTTAAAACGTGCGGGCAATGACCAAGAGACCTTGAACAAATCAGAACTTGTGTTGTTTACCTTACTGAACATTTTTGAGTCATTCCTTTCACTGATTTCGCATGAACTGAGTTAGCGTATTCAGTTCCGAGAGTGTGTAATTTTACTTTCTGTGGAATGCTGGAAATAGATACGCTACGCCATGTGGGAGTAATCATTTCAACACAGAAAAAGTATTTGCTTCTTTCCACTATGGTTTCAGCTTCTGTGACGAATCAGTCGGTGCATTTTTTTCGTTGTCGCTCAGCGAATGCGGATCCCTCGAGTGGCCACTTCCGGGGAAAACTAGTTCTCGTGGGCCGGCCGGGAGGGGAGGGAGGGGCTGGACGCGGACCCGAGCAGTGACCCGGACCGGCCCGCTGCCGTCGCTTCCTCCGCCTCCAGGGTCATCTCCGGAGTTATTTCCGCATTTCCCGGCTGTCGCCCGTCGGGGCGAGCACGGTCGCGAGGGGCGGGAGGAGGAGCTGGGCGTGGGCGGAGCGGCGGCGGCGCGCACCGTGCGACAGGCGCGGACAGGTGCGGCCCAGCCCGAAAGACTTCGACGTCGCGAAGGCACCCGCGTCAAGCAGGCAAAGACAAACAGAAAAGGAAACAAAAAAAAAGGCAAAGAGCCGACGGCGTAGCCTCCTGGCTGCTGGCCAACAGGTCTTTGACCCTGACATTGGCTGCTCGACGGTGCCGCGCCCCGCCGTTCGCCGTCTTCGTCTGGTCGCGGCTTCTCTCTCTCTTTCTCTCTCGACGCGTGCACTTGGCGGCGGCGGCGGCGGTGGGTCCTACCTGGCGACCGTCGCCGTCACCGCGACGCGTCGCGCCACGGCGCGGCTCGATGTGGCGTAGCGTGGCGTGGAGCGTCTGCCGCCCGCGACGCGGCGACCGCGTGGCCAGTCGCCGCCACCGTCGCCGCCCGAGGCGTCTCGGCAGGGCTTTGCGCTGAGAGCCGCCCCGTCTCCACATGTCCCCAGGGTTTCTTCCGGCGCAGCATCCAGAAGCAGATCGAGTACCGGTGCCTGCGCGACGGCAAGTGTGTGGTCATCAGGCTGAATCGCAACCGCTGCCAGTACTGCCGTTTCAAGAAATGCCTGGCTGTCGGAATGTCCCGCGACTGTGAGTATCCCTGCGAGCGCGTGTGTGGAGAAAAGGGAAGAGAAGGGGCGTAACGGGAAGGAGGTGGGCTGTGAGGGGAGGAAGGGAGGGATGATGCAGGGCTTTGGGACGTTCTTGGGTTGAGAGATTCCTGCACGCGTGGAGACGTGATGCGTGGGAAGGAGGGGAAGGAATAAGCTTAGTCGGTGAAACAAAGAATCCCTCTGAGGACCCTCTGAGTTAACCCCAAGCTCTGCATTCTGGAAGAAAATGTCTTGATCTCGGAGCATTCCCTGAAGTCCTATAATTTTATTGAATTGTAATATTCGCATAAACTATGTAAAATAAATTGATTTTATTTACTAATATTTTCAGTCATTCCATTCGTAAACCTGACTTCAACCCAACTTTATCAAAGTTTGATTTCAATTATTTGCCCAGATACTTTAATATTTACCTCCTATGAATTTAAAATTAATTGACGAAGAAACAAGTCACTTTCGATGACTTGTCTTCGTAAATAAAGCAGTTACAAATTCACTTCACTTCATTCCATTTACACCCAAGGAAAATGCATGCTCAATGTTGCATACTAGACCCGAGCGTCAATCTCCTTCTTTCTTATTGCCACGAAGGTGCTCGACGGTGTTTGGCAGGCGATTGTCGCCGAAGCCCTAACGAGCTCCTTTGCGCATGTGTTCGCAGCGGTGCGCTACGGCCGCGTACCTAAACGGTCTCGCGAACGAGCTCCGGACGAAGGTAGCGGCGGCGCCAGCACGGGCAGCGCGAGCGATGCGAGCGCCGTCGCCGCCAGTGGCGCCGGCGGCGGCGGCGGCGGCGGCGCAGGAGGAGGAGCAGGGGGCGGCACCGGCGGCGGCAGTGGTGGAGGCAGTGGCGCGACGAGTAGCAGCAGCGGCGGCGGTGGCGGCGGGGCGACGACAACGACGACGGCCGGCGGCGCGGCGACAAGCAGCGTGGCGGGAGGCGGCGCAGTGGGCGGAGGCAGCGGCTCGGGCGGCGTGAGCGGCGGCGGCGGAGCGGCGAGCGCGGGTGGCGGAGCGGTGGTCCCGGGCGGCGGCGGCGGAGGCGGCGGCGCGAGCCGCGTCACCAGCAGCGAGGGCGGCGTGGAGGGCGGGGCCGTCGCCTTGGCCCCAGCGGCGCCCACGGTGCCAGACAACACGCAGATGTACGAAGCAGTGGCAGCCGCCGTCGCGCAGGCCTATCTGGCGCATTGCGGCTACACGGAAGAACGCACCCGCTGCCTCATGGCGCGCAAGCCCATCGCCGCGCAACCTCCCCCGCCTCCGTCAGTGCAGCAGGTAGGCCTCCCGCGGCCCTTCCGCGCTTGCCCTGCCTTTGCGTTGACGCCGCCTGGGCGCGTTTTTATTCTTATTTCGTGCTGTAGGAAAGTTATTTTCTGTGACAGACCTAATCATATATTTTGTATCCAACTGTCCATAATTTTTGGTTTTGGATTATTGATTTAATTCATATCACAAAGACTAAAAACTGAACATACTTAATATACATCAACACATAACTTAATATGCGTTTAAATTACACACTTAAGATAATGTACATAATTTTTCAAAATGCAATGTAAACATACATACTGTGTCTTCTTATATTTTTATTTTTTTGTATTCTTAATCTATAACTTAATTTAAATAATTCTTTTATTATTTTTATACATTTTCATCTCTTAATGTTCTTTCTGTTCATTGGGAAATCTTCCGAGGAAAATATTCTACGATGAGAGCCGTGACCGCTTTTTGATAACAGAGGATATGTTTGTTTTTAGTATATCAATTATCACATTAATAACTCAATTAACACTAGATATAAATTAAAAATATGTCGTTCACTTTACCATTCAATCGTGGTATTTAGAGATACTTTAAATAATGAATTGAAAAAAGTCAGTTCTAACCATTTTAGATTTTCGAGGTTTCCTTAATGAAGCGATAGACCTATTAGAAACACAATTTTTTTTCGCGTATCTGCAAAGATTTTGTTTCAAACTTTGAGAGGGTAAATTTCGACCCTAAAGTTTTTGATATATTTACTATTGGGTGGTCGTTATTGTGGCAAGGTTAACTTTGAAATATCTCCTCTTATTTATTGTCTTGTAATGTAAATACACTTAAGTTTTTTTAAGAGACTAAATATTATTAACTCATGATACCGAGCAACTGATGTTTTATGTTACAAAATTACGTGACTTTTATGTATTTTTTGGTACGATTTGCATTGTAATGCATAAAGATTTTATAATAACATCCTTATGCATTTAAATAAAACGTACATTCATAAAGCATAGGAAAACTAATTTCTCGTAGAAATACATTTGTTCTATGATTTGAAAGTTTCCTCAAAATTAGGGTTGCACGCCATATTCGACCTTTTTCAGTTGAGTCTGCGTAATCCGAACCACGTGGGTCCGGACATCGAGAAGTATTGAGAATTCTCGCATTACTGATGATTGAAATGTTTTTACTAAGTGAAAAAGTAAACAAAACTATGCACTACTAAGGGAACATATTAAAGGTATAATATGAACGAAAGACATGTAATGAAATGAAGAGATGTTTATGGCCACCTCTCACTCTCTCTGTCTCACATTGACAAGCGATGTCATGAAAGTTAGTTAGTTAGTTAGTTAATGCCTTATTTTACGTGGCGAGACTCGGGCCATCAGGCCCGCTCTTCCGTCTAACCACGCAAATTTCGCTACGTCACTACGTACTTTGAAACGTCACGTGTCCCCCGACTCGGTGTGTAGGGCTACTGTACATGTCGGCCTTAATGGCAATTTCTGTCAAAAAATGAATGAAAAATGAAATGAATTGTTTATGTATGAAAAATTCTTAATTGTCCAAGGTGATTCCACTTCCAGTGACTCTTGTTTAATCGCTCTAAAAATTGTATCCTCATTGTATATTTTAAATATAATGAGGGGATAAGGAATATATTCCAAAATGACTACATTTTATTATTACACTAATGTAATTTAATTTATAATTACCATAGGATTAGAGTCTAATAAACTGTTTTGTGTCTTGTCGGCCATGCAACGCGAACTTACATTGCTTACCGACTTGTTATTTACTACGGAATCCAGACATCAAAAATCTGTTTCTGCAATGTGACAACATTGAAAATCGGTATCCTCGGCGGAAATCAGATTTAACATCTCATTGTTTACTGTTCGTTTATCTAGGAAACTTCACTGAACTAATCCAACTTTTTTCATCAATATTGGGCTCAGAATCGATCGCATTCTTCAGCCAAAGCACGGCATCTCGTTCCGCTAGAGAGGGCTCACTGAATTCAGTAGGGGCAACGCACATACGACGCTCATCGGGCACAAATGGATTGCTAAATACATTCGTATCGAATGTTAAAGACGAAAAATTAAAACTATTATGAAGATAATCGAATGTTTTAACCACAAATGAATTTAAATTATTTATAGCATGTTTTTGTTCGGCTTGTAACTGTTCCATCATTTGGAATAATCACATTTTCCACAGTAGAAGAAATCATTAAACAATAGCGAACGTTTCAATGAATAAAAAATAGTTTGCAGATCAGTAACCCGCGTAAAACTATGTTAAACAGGATAATAATTCCTTTAAAAACTAGTGTTTTTCCTATGCCACCCTGAAATCAGTTTAGTCCAGTTCGATTTAAATCCTCCGCCTGCACCGTTGGGACTAAATATAGAACAAACTTGAAAGGTACACGCCGACTACAAAAGTATTGACATAAACTGTCTCTTGATATCAGCATTTCTTACCGTCGAAATAGTCATTCGAGTATAAAATATTGTATATATTGAGATAGAAACTACAGATTAGCAATTTTTTGATGTCCATCCTTACTCAACTTTGAAACAAAACGCGAATGGTACACCGAGGTTCGTGAAAAATAAAAAAATTAATACTTCAACCATATTCGATTTTAGCCATCGGAATAATATCCCACTTGCCACCAATTGAAACTTTCCCGTAGGTATGCTTAGAAGGGAGGGGGGATAGGAGACCGTGAATCCTGAACATTTTGAAAGGCGCTCCGTAGCCGTACGTGATAAAACATTTCATTTACATAAATAATTTCAATACCTTATTTTCCTTTCTTAAACTGACAATGTGGGATATTTTAAAAATTTTATTTCGTTTAGGTCGCTTTACAAACAGCAGAGGTCATTAGTGACCATTCTTATTTTATGCATAAGTAATATTTTAAAAATTATAATAAACATAGAATAATTAATTACAATAATGTTACACTATTTAAATTAATTTGTCAAAACCCAGTCAATTACGGAGCATGTTCTACACAACATGGGTAGGTGGCTCTTGAAGTCTGGCAACCCTGTAAATAGTTGAACATTATTCCACTTGTATTTGTTACTGGCAATCACTAAAGTAAAAATCTAGTTATCTTTGTATTTTTTTATTTACTAGTCGCATATGCCATGTATAAATAAGTTCAATGGAAAAGAGGGCCCAGGAATAAAGTTGGCCCCCTTGTTGATTAGCTTGCGCACGCACATCAACTTTCCCGATATTTTATGTAAGAGATAATAATATCTTTATTGTCATAATTAGTGGCGAGATTTATGCCAAAAGGCCTACTCTTTCGATGACCTTCAGTAAGAGTAAAGTCATATGTCGGCAATGAACGGTAAGAAAAACAATTGCATGCAAACAAAGGTGCAATTACTTTCAGATTAGTGGATACCCTAGCAACCAGTTACATTTTAAACCTCAGGAGGAACGCTTAAGGGATTCTAGTAGTTCAAATTTCTGTGATGTTTGAGTGTTTTTTGCCGAATAATATTTCGCGTAATTTTGTGTTAAATTGGAACAATTCTCAAAATAAAACAAAAATTCAAAACGGCTCAATTTTTTTCTTTAAACTTTTTATGAAGTTAAAGAACAAATCTCTGAATTCCATCTTTTATAAATTCTATTTTCATTCATTGCTTTTTAATAAAAAAGATAGTATTACTTTTTGTGGGCGCATCTGGCGCTTCGGACTGTCAGACCATCGCAGTCGGGTAGTATTCACCACAATGAACTTGTAACCTTACGCGCTCATGTTCAAATTCCATCCACGTAAAAGATTTTACGGGTTGGAATCCCTCGCAGAAGCATATGCTGCGATTCTAAAGTGAAGTACTCCGTCGCTGGCCACGAAAAAAATATGCACTAATGTTCAAATGTGCGAACACTTGGCACCGGTTCATTTACTTCATATTACTTTACCACTACAAAGAAGAAATTATGCGCTCTTGCAGCATCACTATTTTTTATTCCGCAATCTTGCTTTGACTTGCTTATTTGTCCGTGGCCATTTCGTCCTCTTAATTCACCCTTCATAACCTATTGCACACACTACGGCTTTTATTGCCCATAAAATATCATTCCAACGTCAGACAATATGGATTAACAAAGCGCATTGCACGAATAGAATATTGAACGAACGAGTGAACTGGGGCCAAATCTTCAGGCAATGGTAAAATGTCAGTATGAGGTTTAACTAGTATTATAATACTGCAATCATCTATTGGACAAAGAAACGCAATGATGTTTCTAGCAGATATGCCTCACTTGAAAACTCGTTTATTATTTTTGAAATGCGTGCAATAACAGAATGAAATGGGGTATGAAATGAAAGGGTATATGACAGTACAGTTTTAGTGTAGTGAAACAGATGATGTGATAGAAAACATGCATTGAGAGAATTATCATGAGTCAAAAGTTCCAGATGATTAAGCTGAAGTACCTAATGTGTTTTGATAAAGTGGATAGCAAAGTCTAGAGATAACTTTAGATTCTTTGTGCTTTAAATCCAATACCTTTTCCAGCTTCCAAAACTACTATACTAAATAGGATAGAATGATATTCCTAAACTCCATGATCATGTAGCTTTTATAGCCCACCTTGTCCATCTAAAGCTTCTACGTTTTCAAATTACCATCTAGTTAGAGAAATTTCTGTAATGGTTCAGGTGTAGCAGTAATACTGTCATGTCTTCCGCAGAGAAAATGTTTTGATGATTCCTGATGTAGAAAAACTGGATATTTTTACATAATCTTGTTCAATCTAATCACGTTGAACCAGCCCGTCCATCCGTCGTCTGTGAACAAATCAACCAAATAAATATTCTCTGATTGATCTGGATGATGTCGGCAGCCCCATCAGATTTGAAACGTATCTTTTAAATTTTGGGAGTTCTTTAGATGAAACCCTTAGGACACCCGAAATATCATAATTGCTCCAAATTTTTCATTAGCTTGTTTTGGCCGAATACAACAAAGTACGCTTATAAAAATGTCGCAGAACCGATTATCAATGTAAACTCTGGATTTTCTAAAACGTCCGAGTTTAAAATTTTTTATACTCTCCTACAACTTATTGAAAAAAGAGATTTTTTTCTGAACGGAGTCTGATCTTTAAATTAGATCTGTACAGTTTTTATTAAATGAGTAGTTTTCGCGTAATTTTGAGTGAAATCGTGACACTTTAAAAAAAATGTCTTAAAACTTTCCTCAAAAAATACTCCAATTTGTTACTGGAATGTAGCAAAGTTCGTTTAATAGCATGGCATATATCTGATTTCCATTTATATCTCTAAAATTTCGAAACTAGCAAAAGTTCAACTTTCTTTTAGATGCGTCGGAAGCGGATGTATACACATGATGTACGTGCAAGTCAACTGTTCACTTGAGCGTCTATGAGCCTAAATTTGAATCCCAACCCGGGCAAGTATTTTTCGGCGTTGGAAATACTTTTGTGGGTTCAACTAGTATTAGCATTATATTTATATTACAAACAATACGGAAAAGTAGGTGATGTTGTAGCAACACTATTGTCTTGAAAATAATAAAGGGTTAGAAATTTCAATAATTCTTGAATTCATTTTTCTTGAGCAGTAAGCTATCGTATGTTTACTGGATGACAATTTTTTTTGTTAATAACACGCGGAAATCAAAACATTCAGCAGTCGCCATTCTTGGATCGTGGAATTCTGCTTCCGGTTATGGTCACTCGTATTTCTAGAATTTTCATTTAACTACTGTGCACCACATGATTATGAGATGATGTATTAACACAATTATCCATATTGCAATTATTCACCGGAAATCGACTTATTTGTCTATACTTATATATCTATATCTTAATTGTTTTCGTAGACAAATCATTCATCACGAAATATAATACATATTATCGCAAGAAATGTTTTGAATTTTTTTTCTGAAAGCATATTCTCCCGTTTCGACGTGCTGCCTGCCAGCAAATCATTACAAACCATTTCGTGATCGACTTTTTTTACGTGCATGAGCCGATTAAATTATTCACTTTCTTCAAAATTCAACAAAAGTAATATTTAGTATGCTGTTTATGAACTTTCCTCTCTTGTCGCTTTTCATACCCAAAATTCGAAAACACGAAACATTTTGAGCTTTTCTAATAAACATACAATTTCAGGAAAACTCGAACTTTCGAACAGTTGGTCTCACTAAATTAACGTACATGCTCCATGTAATTGCTTCAAGGTATCTCATCTAACTACACTAATTTATCAATGAGGTTACGCTTTAACAAAAAAAAACGTCTCTCTGAATACAATTGAAGGGCTTCTCTCTAAAAAATAAAAAAAGTCCCGTGCCATATTTTGAAAAGAAAGAATGAAGATAAAGCTTTTAGTTCGACGTACCTTGCAACAGAAACAGAGTAAGAAACAAATTGGACGTTCTTTTCTGCAGTATCACAGTACGTTCACAAAGTGTAATAATCGTTTTGGCGAGTATGTTCGAGGGATTATTCTAATGTTGACAAATATGGGGCACAGGAATACCTGAGTCGAGCCCTTCAATTGGTGATAAATTTATTAATTGATTATGTAGTGTTTTCGAGAGCCCGAAGTGTGCCCGTAAGCTTAGTGCATGTGGTGCATTTCCTTGTAGTGGCAGTGCTCCTTCCAAGTTGGAACATATTTGAGACCCACCTACACATCGGCTCCCGGGTCTTCCTCCCGTTATCGCCCCAGCGGGGCACTGCCTCAGTCGGTATGAGCTTTAAACTCCCGAATGTGCGGTAGAGTAATACATGCAAGTGTAAGTGGAAGGAGAGAAAAGAGAAAGACCGCGCGCGGTCCCTAGTATTGTTCTGACATTCGCCTGGTTTTGATCGGCAAAGCCACGAAAAATTGGCGATCAGAAAAGCCGACCGTTAGAATTCTCTTAAAGACAGTGTCCGGATTCGACCTAGCTAAGCTATGTAGCTAGCGTTGAAAATACGCCACCATCGGGACTCGCACCCCAGGACCTCCCGGACACCGTCGCTGCTGGGGCAACGGCAATGCTACCAGTGAGCTCATCGCATACGGTCCTTCAGTTGAATAAGAATTGCGGCCCTTAAGATTGAGTCTCCTCCCTCATTCGCGGACAATCGGCATCGTCATTTAATAGGGTGTCGTCTAGAAAGTTCCCAATTTTTTCAATAGTTAACAAACCTTTATTTTTCTAGGAACACATTATGATGTTTCAGTTCAAGTGGGAGTCCGAAGCCTTCGTGATTTATAATCTGCCTTTTGCAGTGTCATTCAGCAAGTTGCTGCAACTTCTACTAAGCTACTACTGCTAGTAATAATAAAAAAGTGTGGTAACCAGGAATTTATTAATATGAAAATACATGCAATTGAAATGAATTACAGTTTCGCATGAAATAATTAAATTAAAACAGAGAGGAAGTGGATGGAATAGGAGTGTGGGAGCCACAAGCGGATTAAAAAGGAAAATGTCCCGTCAGCGAAAATTACTCAGGGTCTCCAATCGGTTTTATAGAAATTCGTTAGGCATAAAATTTTAATACAAAGTATAGCACATTGTTCATACATAATACAAAATAAAAAGGAAATGCCCCAAGATATAAATTTGCTATCGTTCATTAGTTATTAAAACAAAGTGAAAATTGATTAGCAAGAGCCAGCAAGCAAAACTGCTCTTTTCTTCTTTCAAAATTCAATTTTTATAAGAATTTTTATTTTAATTGGGAAGACAGAAAATAATGTTGCAGATGATGCTTTACTACGTAGATTTTTTCAGTGGATATCTTTAGCGGTCATTTACATTTCTTCAGGAGTAAAATTCAAAATTTCATAGATATCGTCTTCTCGATAAAAAAGCAGTCCTGTTCTATTATCTTTGTGAGTAGATTATTCAGCGCTCTCGCATATCTCTGATTCACTGTCAAGAGATAATTTAGCTTTACGCAGTGTTTTTATAGTCGTTCCTGACTTCAATGGATATTCTTAAACATTTTCTCACATTTGCATGATCAGGACCATTTTCAGAATATTGGATATTCATCTTATAGTTCTCCATTCGTCGCAGATACACACACACCACACACACACACACACACACCTCGGGATACGTACTGCCAGGGATAAGGCGCCAGGCGTGCTCGGCAGGAAGTCGCGAACTACTTACCTTCCACGCCAATCTTCGACAGCAGCCGAAGATTTCTACGAGATAACTCCCATTAGAGCCGAGATTACCTTCAGGATCTGGGTCTGTCTGGGTTAAAGTTTCAAATAGAAGGGGATTAGGTGTGCTCAACATACGCTAATGAATAAAATGCAGTAATTATTTCAACGTAGTTTCTGAAGGGAGTCCACGTATTTATTTCTTAAATACTTGTTCCAACTGCTACTTCAATTTTAAACTAAACAAAAAAATTATAGGTCACAGTTTTACAGTGAAAATGTTCTTCTTTCTTGACGATTTAATTGTTCGTTTCATGAGTCTCTAATAGTTTTGTTTCAACACTATCACAAAACCTTCCATTACGCGCATCTCGTAATTACAATGTGATTTCTCTACTTACAATTGATGAGGTCGTGAATCGGTTGTTGGCATTCGAAGTTAGTGCCCATTGACGCAATGACAACGCCGTGAATGAAGCTATTGCGTCCTTTGTGCGGCGAAAAGGGCCGAGGTGGCCGTGGGTCTGGGCCGGCCGGGTGGAGGACGCTGCTGGGGAGGCCGGGTGTCAGCTAGGCGGGTCGGCGTCTTGGGTTAGTTCGAAAGCGGTCGGGTAAACGGGCCGTGAGAGAAGTTCCCAATGTCTCCGGGCGTCGGCGTTGAAGCACACGCAATGATGGTGATACGGCCGCGACAGCGCTGTCTCAAGTGCGAAGTATTTGCAAACTTAGTTAGCAAACTTAGTATTAAACTTAGACACTGCTATGAGTGGTCAAGTATTGCAGGTAATCACCAAAAATTCAGGTCGCGAGTATAAGTTGGCGGCGAGAAGTGAAGCTGAAGTGATGGAGTTGATTACTGTCTGTCTGTCTGTCTGTCTGTTTCTCTCTCTTTCTTTCTCTCTCTCTCTTTCTTTCTCTCTCTCTCTCTCTCTCTCTCTCTCTCTCTCTCTCTCTCTCTCTCTTTCTGCGGTCCCGTTTGACTCAAAGTCAAAATTTCGTCTGTTTTGATCAAGTCACAATTTTGTCTGCTCTGCTCAATGTTAGAGAACCGTCTGTCCTTTTCGAAGTCAGAAAATTGTCTGTCACTCTCAGCGAAGAGCTCCTACCTCGTAAGCCTCCCGTGCAAAGTCTCGTTTCCATTTCATTTTTATCCTTCCCTCCAGACGAATTTGAGGAATTCCGCAGTGCGGGATTCACATCGGTGCATACACTCAGGATTTTCTGTCGATGTCGTCACATGGTCTAGCTTCTAGAACTTTCTGCGTCTCGGAAGTAGGTCAATATTGCTTTTGTGCGAAAGGATTTCCATGGTTGTTAACGCAACACTGTAAGACCTGAAAAGCCCTCGTCTACTGGTGACATCCTCCTGGGATGGGAATCGGTTGAAAAGGGTTGAACGGAGGGTGCTTCAGGGAGGGTAATTGACGACCTTCCGTAATTTGTATTGAAGATGTCGTGAACGATGCATCTACCTCCGAACGTGGTTGTAAAACTTCACGGCGATGAATAGCAAACTGATGCGCGTGACGTGGCGTTGTTCGCGGGGTGAACTCGATGGGTCTGGGTGGATGACAAAGAAGGGCAATGCTCAGGTACGTCAGATAATGCACGAATGTACGCGTAAAAAGGTAAATTTCTCCCGGCGACGCGTGGACGCGCGTGGGTGTAATGGCTCTTGGCACGTGGCCAGGCCAACGGGCAAGCTGACGGCTCCTTGCCTGCCCTAAAGTGATATAGGCTGATAGGATGACAGGGTGAGATAGGGTGAAAGTGATAAGTGAAGGGAATGATGTGCATGATGTTTTATAAGAGGGGTTGAGTTTTGTGTGTGTCTTCTCAAACAATACATTATTTAATCATCCGACGGTGCGACTCAACCCCTCTTATAAATCATCATGCACATCATTCCCTTTTATAAGAAACCATGCACACAAAGTCTTGTAAGTATATTACTGTTTGATAGGGAATCCCCTCTCAGGGGTGCATCAAAGAGATTTAAGACGAACAAAGAAGTCGCAGATTATGGCGTATATGGATCATCAGGCGCACATGCAAACCCGGGAAACATATTACCCCGCAGCGCACTTCACCATCGTGTATGACTGGGAAAAGATGCATCATACAGCCTGAAGTCACAAGTGACAGAATTAATGTTTTTATACCGTAATCTACAAAAAGAGACGTTTTTGGATGTTTTTTACACTTTTTGCTAGTTGTGTCACTCAAGCACTTGTTGACGGGAACGAAAGTTCGATTCCACTGTGAAGCTATTTTCACTTTTAAAACAATGATTTAAAACGTTATGTTTGTGGGGATTACAATTTTTTTGCCAATAATTTTTGGGTTGCTCCTATTACTTTTTTAGGGAAGGTTCGCTCTTCTGGATACTCTAGCTATTCAGAACGTCCCGTTACATCTGGCACTATACGTCAATAGTTCGCCTTAAAAACATGTAAATTGAAGTTTATAAATTTGCAGTTTATTTTCCAGAATAACAAGTGCGGGATCATGCGGTGAACATGTGAGGAAGATTTCAGGGAACATTTTTGGGAATATTTGGAGGTACATTTGGAAAAACGTTTCGAGAAACTTTGGAGATACATTCGGGAGAACTTTTGAGAGAAAATTCAGTACAATGTTTGGGAGAACATTTGGAAGCACGTTTGGGAGAAGTTATAAGGGAACTTTTGAGGGAAATTTTGAGAGAGCTCTTGGGAGAACTCTTGAGAGAACTCTTGGAAGACCTCTTAGGAGAACGTTTGGGGAGAACTTTGGGGAAACTTTGGGGAAACTTTGGGGAAACTTTGGGGAAACTTTGGGGAAAACTTTGGGGAAACTTTGGGGAAACTTTGGGGAAAACTTTGGGGGAAACTTTCGGGAGAACTTTGGGGAGAACTTTGGGGAGAACTTTGGGGAGAACTTTGAGGAGAATTTTAAGGAGAACTTTGGGGATAATGTTTGGAATATTCTGTGGAATATGTAGAAACTTGTGATAAATATATGAGGGAACAACTAGGCGATCATATGGAGAATATGCGGAGGTACATGCGGGGCTGAATGCTAAAAACATGTCATGAGCATGTAAGAAATAATGTGAACATCCGAAGAAAATATATCGAGTAGCATATAGGGAAATATGTGGGGGTAGGTGGTGCAAAGAATTGAGCTAAACGATGGTGTTTTAAAAATTTCGAAATTCGCAAGTAGGGGTGCTAGTCACTTGAAAGTCCAAAATTTGATTTGCGATTCCCGGTTTCTTTTGACTTAGGCAAAGGTTTGTTGTATGGCATTTGATTTTTCTAGAAAGTGGGGGTGCCAACTTGATGCACCTTCAAAGTGATACCGGCCGAAGATCGGCGCATGAGGAATTGCCTAACTATCAGGGGGCAAATGTCAGTTGAGAAACTTTGTTCCATGAAATTTCCCAACACATGTTCATTTGCAAAAGTTGATCGTCATTGACTCCTCACATGCCCTAGACTTTTGTGTCGATTACTCCAAGATCTTAAAACTATATATATATATCTTACTCTTGAAAACTTGCCCTTGTCTTATAAAATATGACACAAATTTGACAAAATACTTCAGTTGGTGTATCTACTTTCGAATACAAAGAATAATGCAAATACATGACACCTTCATTTTTGTTAGTATTTTGCGAAGCATGTTTAGAAACTTGTCGCACTAATAAAACGCACATTTCACTCGGAAAACTTTCATGAAAAAACAATACTTCAACATTACGGTTCCTGTTAATGCGCAATGTCCTTATCTTTCATGGCGAAACTTCGAATTATAGTTAATTCATTACTTTAATAAATTGCGCCGAAAAGTTTAGAGTAAGTTTTTGTTTTAACGGACCCCTACTTAATACGTCTTTTAGAAGAAGGTAACAAGTTGTGAAAACTTCAATAATATTTTTCCGTGCAAAAGTGTTATAAACTATTTTTAATGCATATTTTCAATAGATCAAAACAGAGGAGTCTTAGGACCATTTCTCAGAAGGATCCAGTTAATTCCAGCTGAACGCTGCGCGACTATATCCGCCACTACTGGGAGGTACGGAACACTTACGACATTCCGCTTTGGATTTAATTTTAAGAGTTCTAACTCCTCGTTCCTTTACTTCGTGATAATTTCTGCGCAGAGTAAGACGAATTGTCTATTAATAAAATCGAATAAATCTGTATTACATCTAAACGGTAAATATTAGTAATGTATGACATTAATGAAAATTCCAATGTCATCATCAACCTTATTAAGAACCACTCATATCCACAGATGCATGAAAAAGTGAACATAAAAGCAACAGGTTAAGAACGACCTTACAGATATCTCGTGCGAACTCTGTGTGGAGACACTCAAGGGCGTGGATAGGCATTTAAGTTAAAATTTTCTTGTATTTATGATCATTTTAGTTGGGGAAAACCATCATTTCAGCTCTTAGAATTAGCAATAAATTGATTGAACTTTGCAAATACCGCAATTTCCACTGTTACTCGTACAATGGAAAAACGATTTATCATCGTTATGATTCATCCTTTCCTCAATAACAGTTACATAAATTATAATAAGGTAGACACGCATAAATAATCATGAAATGTTTTAAATCGCTTTTGAATAAAGTTGTGTTGTCCCTTCTGGACTATCAATTCACTTTCGTATTTTAAGAAACGTGCCTTCCAAACACCGAGCGAAGAGGCTCAGAGCGCAGTCAGGAGATCCGGGTTCGATCCCCCGGCCGGCCATCCTGAACAGGGTTTCTGTGGTTTCCCTCGGTCGTACAGCGAATACTGGGATGGTTCAAAAATCCCTCGAACACCTCTCATCTCATATCATCGTTTCACTCATCATCGCCCTATCACTTCATTCTGAAAATAATAATAGTAATAATAATAATAATAATAATAATAATAATAATAATAATAATAATAATAATAATAATAATAATAATAAAAATACGACCATCAGGGAAAGCAGTGGGAAACTACCCTGATAATATCTTCCCAAAGAAAACTCATCATGATGATAATACTGTGGATGAGAATCTAGATGGGTCACTTACCTTCCGTCTTTAGAAGAATAGGACCAAAGAAGCAGACCCCTTACAAATATTTATTATTTCTTTCGAAATTGTGATTTTTTTAGTTACATCCTTATTCTGGACACCCATTAGTTCAGTATTGATAAAACATGGAAAAGCCAACCAAATACATCAGGCATCTCAATAAGTCATGTACAAAAGTACGTGACGTCGGTTTTAATGGGAGGCTAGGGCGCCTGTAATATGAGACTCACAATCATTAAGCATCTAAATATAACGGCGTTATATGCATTTATGCTAATACAGCATTTGCCCCTGTGTGGCCCATAATGTGGTATTTGCCCCTGATTGTTATTCAACCTCGTATGCACATATATTCGACAAAACATGGAACTCCATTGACAGCAGCAGGTCAGACCCTCGAAATTTGCGTTCCTATTCCACAATGGATATTTACTTGCCAATCAATGAAAATAATCAGAAAGCAAATTTGACATTTTACTTAGACTCACTCATATGTATTAGAATCAAATGTCTCTGCAGCGCCTCTGACCGGGAGGTCCTGGGTTCGAGTCCTGACGAGTCAGGATTTTCGACACTAGCTTTTCAGATAGGTCTAATTCAGTCGCTGTCAGAAGAATTCCAGCGGCCGGCTGCTCTGATCGGTAGTTTTCCGTGGTTTCTCCGATCAACACCAGGCGAATGCCGGAGCAGTACCCTGACAAACGGGCCACGGACAGCGCGCGATATTTCCTTCCTCTTCCTTGTCCTATCCTCTCCCCTTACACACACACTTACACTAACATGCACTACACTAACATATTCCGGGAGACCGGTCGGGAGCTTAGAGCTTGTCCCGGCTGGGGCAGTGCCCCGCTGGTGGGAGAGTCCTGGTTAGGGGGAAACCCCACTAGCCGACGGTAGGTCGGCGCCGGATCTCGCCATCCAGTGGGGGAAGATCACCGCCATCGCCCGAGAAAACATGCACTACACTTACGGGACTAATGACCAAAGCAGTTGACGCGCCCGGAAACACGAAAATATCAATCAATCAATTCTTAATTCATACAAATATTAGAAAGTACCCAAACCTGGACCCCCATTTTGTTTTCGAATAAATTTTAAATCCAATTTTCCAGACAATTAAAATAAAAATATTTGCAATCACGACCTTTCTTAGTTATACACATCTTGTATTCTATTTAAAATTATTGGTCAAATAGATTAAGAATAAAATATTTTTTCGTAAACATTACATTTTGTGGATTTATAAAGTCTCCTAATGGGAGCCCCCTCCCCCTCAAACGTTTTAAGAAATGAGTAAAACTAAATGAAAAAATGCAAATAGATTGAACTCAGTATAATTTTACAAAAATACAAGTTTAACATCTCATAAGAAGAAATTGTCTTATATATCTTGCACAGAGTAAAAAGTCACATATATAAGCAACTGTTTCCGCTCCCCGCAAATTATACATGAGCCGAGGGTGAACACAGGTAATTATCACCCATATTTCTTCTACAGCTCTCTGAAAATTTACACTGCAGACAATGTTCTCTACACTCTTCTTCACCTAGGAGGGAAGCTATTCTCGGTAGAGCTTTCGATGCGAAAGAGCCAGAGGACATGTTCGATTCCTGGCGAAAGATGGAATCTTGTTTTTGTTTTTCGTTTAACTTCAGAATTTTCCTAAATCGCTCTCTTTTCGACGTCTCTGGGATTAAATTCGGAAATTGTCTCTTGACCTCTTTCTTCTTCCTGCCCTCTCGAACTGATAGGCTTTCGAGTACGCTCTTGCTATTTATTAGACTCCTAAGGTACCAAAGTGCCAAGTACCTTATTGTTTTTATTTTACATGACGAAAAATTGGGGGCTCGCGCTAGGAACATTTCGGGTGCTCGGGTTAGGCACCGGTGTGTTTATATTTTAAATGCCAACATTTTTACAAGACTAGTAAAATAAATTGCATTACTTTACATCAGTAGCATGTAATGTCACCTTCAAAATAATGTAATGGTTAGAAGACTTACCTATAAAGTAGCGACACCAAGCAGCTGAGAATAAGCGCTTGAAAAAACTTTGCTTTTCACAGTTCGCGCTAATCGGCGACTGTTCGGCAAGAAGTGAAAATGAAGACACTACAGCTTGACTAATGCAGAGCTGTAAATCAAGGGGCTCGCATTAGGAACTGAGTCCGGGTTTGGGCACTTTCCTCTACGTTGTAGCATCCTTAGGTTCCTCATACAGTGACTGGCTGGGGTAACTCCGGGATCCACTGATTTCACTGCAGTGCCTCTGACCGGGAGGACCTAGAGTTCGAGTCCCGACGATGGCAGTGTTTTCGACACTAGCTACACAGCTTGGTCGAATTCAGCCACTGTCTGTAGGAGAATTCTACGGGCCGGCTGCCCTGATCGGTAGTTTCTAGAGGTTTCTCCGATCAACACCAGTCGAATGCCGGGCAGAACCATAATAGGTTGCGGACCACGCGCGATCTTTCCTTCCTCTTCTTCACCCCTTACTTCTACACATTTACACTTACGTACACTACACTACAACACAAGCCAGGAGACCAGACGGGAGCATAAATCTCCTTGTTGGGGCGGTGCCGCGCTGGTGAGAGGTACTTGGATGGGGAAAATCCCGCAAGTCGATGTATAGGTCACCGCCGGATCTCACCATCCAACGGCGAAAAAATACCACAACCTCCCGTAATAAAAACATGCCTAAACTTACTGGACTAATGACCATATCAGTTGACGATCCCGGAAACACGAAAAACTCAACCATCTTACAGTTATAATTCATTTTTTTTCTACTGAAATAAATGTAAAGTAGTAAAATAAATGTATAAGTATTAATTGTTCTTCCATCATGTTGGTCATTAACATTAGAAAATGGCGATGTTGTACTTGCTGTTCCATTTCAAAAAGTACTAGTATATTAATAAATCTTTTCATTTAAGCCTTATTTTACGTTAATCTGCATCAGATTAAATTAATTGTAGGTTGATAAATAATTGTAATTAACCATTATTGTCCCTTCCTCGGTGTCGGCAGGCTTCATCTCGAGATCGCTTGACGTACGCACAGTCATGAGCATAGTTGCGCGCGCCCGAGAGAGCGAGAGAGCAAGATAGAGAGCAAGAGAGAAAGCAAAAGACAGAGGGGGATCGCAGATGTAGAAAGATAACATCAGTGAGCACAGGCACAGATCAAACGCACTTTCCAACAAAAACGAAAAATTCTAGGAAACTAAGAATGCGGAAATGTAATTATTTAATTAATTCAAGACGAAATTTACATTCTAAAACAGCACGTACAAAAACAGTAACAGCACAGAAAGTTTGTGTTAAAACAGCACGTACTTTCTCGTAAAATTACGCGAAAAGTAGTCAAATTTTCGAAAAATTGTAAATGACTTTATATCAAAATCTATCATTAAGGATCAGATGTCATCAACGGGAAGAAAATCCATATCATTAAAATTTATTTGTAGAAAGCCTCCGAAAAAATTTGAACTTTTACAATTTTTTAAAAATTAGGATTTTTAACAAACATGAGACCTACCTCTTAAACGTCCTGCACACTACCCAACAACAAAATTTATTTAAAAATGATGGATCCATTTTTTTGAAAATTTTGAAAATGTCCCAGGGGCTTTATGTAAAGTACCCCCAAAATTGAAATATTGGTTTCAAATTCTCGGGGCCGCGACGTCAGCTAAATCGATTGGGGAATATGAATTTTGGAGAGAATCGGCTGAACGATGTAGCCGCTAACGTTGTTCACAGACGGACGGACAGAGAAACGGACAGACGTTTTGCCTTCATTCGAGTTTTCGGTATCAAGGACCCACAAAACATGGATTCTGACTACGACATGTATTAGAGGATTTTTTCTAAACTTAGCAACTGGATTTATTCACTTTTTTTATTACCAGGGCCCTGTAATAAAAATTTTCGGATGAAAATTCGCCGTTCTTTCGCGCAGCATTACATAACTTTCTCTCTACTCCTTGGTGAGGAAGTAAAATAAATATTTGGCCGGTTTAGATGAATTTCCAAGTTTTTTTTTCAAGACTTGTGCGCCTGCCATTGTACATATACCCATTAACTCTATTTAATAAACCCTTATGCACCGGAACATTTCCAGATATTTTCAAATCAGCTAAGATTAATCCACTATTCAAAAAATGTGACAGAAATGAAATTCAAAATTATTAAATTTTTCTTGTCAGTGTTTTCAAAAATATTAGAGAGCCTTTTTTAGATACGAATGGAAAACTTTCTCGGTAAATGCGAAGCGTTTTCAGAATTCCATCATGGATTTTGAATATCAAAATGTACGAAAGAAACTCAAAAATGAAAGTTTTATTGAATATAACAATGGTACTTAATATATTAGTTTCCATTTGTACTGTATAATTCTAAAAGACTAAATATGCCTGTAACAAGTGTTGTACCTCAGCTTCTGTGTGCATGACTTCACCTCTATCATGTTTTTGATCAGTTTCCCTGATCTTTTGGGTATATACTGAGAAGGACCCTTGTTCTGCTTCGGGACACAAAAGTAGATTCTGTACACATGTAGCATAAATGTAGCATCTGTGCACGTTTTGCTGAGTGGAGAATGTAGATATTCCAATAATCGTTTTCCATGTTTTTGAGGCAGTGTGTTGATTCCGCCATGATGGGCATAAGAGATAATAGGATAGAGAGAGGGCAAGAGATAATAGCAATCTGTTGCTTATTTTCCTTTGCAAATAGTCTTTTTTCCTCTTTGTCAAAAACGCTCGTCGCTGGCTGTGTTCATATTTCAACTTAAAATGTATGTGTGTATGTTTATCAGTTAATGCAAATATCCCAGAGCTCAGAAAACTGTGCAAAGAATGCTCTTAATTTATTAATAAATAAATAGATAAATGGATACATAAATGGATAAATAAAAGGATAAATAAATGGATATGGAAATAATATTAAGTGAGCACGAAACCTGGGGATCACTTAGTCCCGATCTTCCCTAACAACATAAAACCCTTTTTGACATTACTGGAAACAATGGGAATCCTTTGCTACAACTCCTACATTTTACAAACTATTCTTCTACGTTGTTACACATTCTCTTTTACACTGTCTAATAACAGTCATTTAACCATTTATGGTTATAAATTTGGGAAGAGATTCTGTATCTCAAGAAAACGTGCATAAATTGTACTTCTCCCCCATACGTCACATATAGTTTTTACAGTTCTCTGCAGTAAATCAAATCGAATCAATAATCTCATTTAAGTTTTGTGTTTCTCAATCACTTCGAAATGTTAATTTTTAAAGTTCTGGTAGTATACTAAGAATTCATCTTACATGAAAGCCGTAGGAAAACTATAAAATGCAAATTGGCCTCCGGGCGAGATAGTGATAATAAAACGAGTATCCACTTGCTCACTTCGTTCATTTTCGAGATGCCTTGACTGAATGAATGAAGATGCATTCTGCTTTCTTGCAGGGTTCGGAGCCTGAAAGCCCCGAAGCGGCTAGTTCCACGGCCGAATCGCTAGAGCAGCAGAAGGCTTGGCTCTGGATGCAGTTTGCTGCGCATGTCACACCCAGCGTACAGAGGGTAGTGGAATTCGCGAAGAGAGTCCCCGGTGAGTATCCGCCCAATTTTTTATATACTTTTCTTAGAATGAAAAATGAATTCTATTTTGCCTCAGATGCCTTTTCTCCGCAAACGTAGAGATTGCTCGGATATTTCGTGCTGGCTCTATCGTTTACTGTTTCCTTTTGCTTCTTATTCAGATAGATATTTCTGTTTATCTTTGTACAAATGACACATTTTCATTTCAAGTAAGTTATCCCTTTCCTTATATAATCTATGTCCAAAACAATTTCATCTTGCTGCATTCCAAATATTTCTTTATTGTTAGCTATTTCCATGTGACCAAGTACCACGTTTTAGCTTCTTCGCTTAAAATTATCATGGATCGGGTGTTGTAAAACTACTGGTGTAAACAATAGCAATCACTACCAACAACCGCGATTTTCATAAGTAATACCACATGTGGTATTTACTCAGTTTCTCTAATGAAATTGAGTAAATTAAAATTAATATTCCACATTTAATGTATCATAACATTTCAATAAATGATACACATGAACTGTAAATCTGAGATCGTGCAGGTGGCTTTGGAATGATAAGAGATCACTATATATATATAGTGAACATACATTTATTGAACACCCAATTCTTAAAACTGTAACTCGATGGAATTTTGATGGATAATGGCTCTTCATTAAATTCTAATTTTCAACTATTGAAGTTGATAAATAACGAATTAATATTTCCGAATAATTTTCCTTCTAAATGTGGTTCCTTATAAATATGGGCCCAGAGAGGAAGCGTTGGAAGACCAGTAATTTGTATTACTGCTTCTTGTTCTTCTCACCTATTGGGTCTAATCACAAGGTCTATGAAAACACGTCTAATGAAAATTTGGTCTAAGTTTTGAAAATGTCTAATAATATTTTGTGTAATTGTCAAAATGTCTAATAAACTTTAGTCTATCGGACATGAAAATCTAATCTATTATGCTGTAACAGAAATACGTAACAAAATGTGGTTCACATATCATTACGTCAGTATGTCTCAAATGACATCACAATAGAAATGATACACTTTAATTCAGGAAGTACGTAATGTACATAAAAAAACAGGTGTTAAAATCTTCATTTTTTATTTTCGGTTGTTGGTGGAGCATGAAATTTTAATCTGTAGCTCAAAGACCGAAGGTATATATCGATATCACCACGATCTTTATAATTTTGGTAATTCGCTCTACTTGCCTTTGATTAATTTTGTATGATTTAGTAATTGGGTGTTGAACTCGTATATGCCCTACTAAGAACTGAATGATGAGAACTTCGTTATTCCTCTGATCCCTTTGTAGGTGTTCTAAATATTTCCACATTGAGGCATGACGTGAGACGATCATTTTCTGAAATTTCGAATGCCACCCTTCAACGGTGTTTATTGTACGTTGCAAGCCATTTTCAACCAGATGAAATACATTCTAAACTGCTGGTGAAAAACGTGGAGGAACTGGTCGCATCCTTCCTCGACCAGGCGTGCCCCTTACGTAAATGATCTCGATGTACCTGGCAATAGGTTTAACAAGATCACTAACGTCCTCGTGCATATTTTCAAAACTTTCTTCTACATCTTCTAGACGAACAAAGGTAGAGCTATTAGTCGGTTGACATCATTTTTTTACTATTAAATCAGCTCCATTCTCGTAAGCCTCCTTCAGTCCTTCTGCAACGACCCGTTTCCAGATGAATTGGGAAAAGTGAAAAAGACAACCTTGATAATCGTACTTGGGAATGCTGATTGAAGCGCATTCATAGTAGCGCAATTCAGTTCAAGGGAAATCTCTGGGGCTATATTAAAGTTTAAAGCCCGGCAAAGATTGTTAATCTGTAACAATATGGTATCACATGTGTTGAGTCTTCCAGTTGCAAAGGATACACAAGACGGTAGACTTGATCCATAAGGATTCCGTGGAATGAATACATTTGAAAAAATATACTTAGAACTGTTTTAATTTTCCATCTCCTAAGATTAATCTACTGAAAAGATGTAGACCTTCATCAGTAGCAAATATTAATATACGATTCTTGACGTTCTGAGTCCTATCACAGGAACTGGTCTTCACTCAAAGTTACATTGTATGAATGAGTGGTTTCCAATTCTTGTAAACTTCTCGGAAGTGGCGGTCTAGCTACATTCTGGTGGCGATTTACAGCTCTTAACAATGCTTGCAAAGCCAAAACCAAAGCCTCTACGTTGTTCACTGCATTCGTTTCAAGTTCACCGGGAGCTCAGTGCATCAACTGATGTCACAGCAGCGCCTCTGTATTGACCCTCTGTGACCTACTGTCACTCCACCGCCTCTGATCGGGAGGTCCTAGGTTCGAGTCCTGACGGCGGCAGGATTTTCGATACTAGCTTTTCAGCTAGGTCGAATTCAGTCGCTGTCTGGATGAGAATTCTAGTGGCCGGCTGCTCTGATCGGTAGTTTTCCGTGGTTTCTCCGATCAACACCAGGCGAATGCCGGAGCAGTACCCTAACCAACGGGCCACGGACCGCGCACAATCTTTCCTTCATCTTCCTTGTCCTATCCTCTCCTCCTTACACACACACACTTACACTAACATGTAATACACTATCACATATTCCGGTGGACCGGTCGGGAGCTTAGGGCTTGTCCCGGCTTGAGCGGTGCCCCATTGTTGGGAGAGTCCTGGTTAGGGGAAAACCCCGCTAGCCGAGGGTAGGTCGGAGCCGGATCTTACCATTCAGCGGGGGAAGATCACCGCCATCTTCCGAGGACAAAACATGCACTATACTTACGGGAATAATTACCTAATCTGTTGACGCGCCCGGAATCACCAACCAACCAACTTTCAAGTTCAACTATTGCAGCAGGCGCCATGTTTGGATTGTTAAGTGCATGTTCTTTTATACCCGCACATGTTTGTCGTATGATAATATCAGATCTTTCATGGGTTTGTATGCCTACTTTGTACACTTTAACATTTTCCAGATTGCTGTTTGTAATGCACGTTGCATTGCAGGCTCCTCTTTTTGAACACTTCCAATATATTCTATTATTAGTAGTGTTTTCTTTTCTAAAATGGTAGACGTGGTCGTTGTGAACTAAAATTCTTTCACCTTTACACGTTGCAATGGTGTAGGTAGTCATCTTCACTGAAATTTAGTATTAAATGCAATGTGTTGCTACGGAAACCGTTTTCTTGTTCAAAATTTAATTGACATTGATAAAATATAGCCTTTTGATTTTCAGGCGTTTAAAAATGAACAAAAACAGAAAATTTGCTATTACACCTTTGTATATCTATTTGACCTTCGGTGTTTACGCCTATTAGACCTTATTAACTGAACCTTCTAATTGTAGACCTCTTTTGGTATTAGACCCTCTGTCGCGTAGACCTGGTCACATTAGACCTGGTTTGAAGTAGACGTCCTGTTCATTGACCTAACGAGTAATAGACCTTTTGTCCTTGGGCCTAACAACCTGAAACCCATTACAGGTATGATTCGTGTGAAATAATTACTTTTTCCATTTTTACCTCTCTTAGAAACACAATGATTTCATGAACAGTGCACAAAATAATACAATACTAAACAAAATAATAAATTCACTGCAACTAGATTCCCGAAAGTATAAAAAAGGCGTAGGTAAAGGCAAAATTGAATATCTCAAACTGATCATCTTCATTGTGAATGACAGTCCTGATTGATTGATATCTGACGAATTCTGAAACGTTATTTGGATACAATTAATGAGTGGCATATTCAAAGTAAACGAGTTGAAAATGCCATTGGAAGCAAGTTTACCAAGCTTACCGATTTTGATGAATTTACGATATATAATAAGAAATGAACAAATGAGTCTCAGGTTTTTTATTTTGTTTTCTTTAGTTTTAATAAACATTTTAAGGAGTGATATTATCCTCCAAAGGTTGGAGCGTTAAGAGATGATTTTATTGATTCACACACAAAAATGCATTTTTGTTGAGCAACCGCGTTCACTAAATAAATGTAACCAAGTCTCATTAGAAAGTATCTTTAGTGCGTTTCACTATTCGTTGTTACGAGAGGAAAAATAATAAGCAAACATTCACTCGTGCCAATAAAAAATGGAACATACGCCATTGCTTTCTCCGAAGAAAAAAAATATCGTTTAGCAACATTTTTCAACTCACGGAGACCAGGTTCATAAAATATAAGATGCTGATTTTATACCCCTAATGGCGCCGAACTAACAATGTTATCACCTGTAAGTACGTCTTTCCTGGCGCGAGCTTTGTCGTCGCCGCCGCCGCCGACGCCGACGCCGACGCCGACGCCGTGGCCTTGCCACAGATTTTGCTCCTCACTTCTACTCACTACACCAAAACACATGTCAATTTTTACTTTCTCATACTTACTTCGTAGGAAGAGAAAGGTATGTAATCGGGGAATTTTCGCAGATAATCTCTTTTTAACGAGCCCTGGTCACGCAAAAGTGGATAAATCCTGTTCTTGCATATAGTAAATTACGTTCTGTAACACTTGGTGTAGCCAACATTCTCAACTAGCACTATAGTTTTAAAAAAATATACAGTGCTAGTCCCGTTTTCGATGAACGTTTTTTCGAAAATTGCAAAAAGTTAATATTTCAAAATTACAAAATTGAAGATAGGAATGTTTGCCTTAGACAAAGTCCGTTATAAAACATCATCTCTTTAAAAAAATAAAGTATAATTTTTTTAAAATCAAGTACAATTCGCATAATTCGTGCTTGAAATTAATGCAATTTCTGAAAAGATAGGTTCTCAAAAACCGCTCCCAATTTTTTCTTTAAATTTTCTCCTTGTTTGCATCAACGAACGATAAAAATATGGTGCTAGTTTAATTTTCGGCGACACCCGCCCCTTTTCTTCCCTCACCTGCTACCCCTCCTCCCGTC